>CAJPEX010001268.1:0-17396 GCA_905338405.1 Notodromas monacha | reverse complement strand
TATATATATATAAATATATATATATATATATATATATATATATATATATATATATATATATGTGTGTGCCTTGTTAATCTTCTTGGACTTTGAATTGAATTCTAAAGATTTGAAGTGAAGAGCATTTAGTTAGGTAAGCACAGTAGTAACTATCCATAGGCTAATGGTGCCCTTACCTGGGGGTGTTGCTTTTATTTGGATTCTCAAATTTTTACAAAGAAGTAAAATGCTGTACTTCTAGAACACATTTTACAAGCATTCTTTCAGGATGATGCCACAGTTTTCCAGAGTGTGCCATGCCAGTCACGCGCGGTACTGAATTTTGAAAGTTTAGAGACATATTGATCCGCGAGCCCTCTTCCATATCGCTTAAAAAATCATTTCGCATGTCCAGTCGGAAGTGGGCCTGGTCTTTTTCCTCGGCTTGCTTGACTAATAAAGTACTGAATGGGGGAAAAAACAGAAAAATATAATTTGGATGTACAGGCATTCTGCTGAGCCGCTTTCTGGTCGACGTTTTGAACTGGGGTTGAGCGGGCGAAACCGGATTAAAAGCGGGGAGATAGACCAAGCGCACTTTACAGCGCTGAACTCATGAATATTTCTGCATATAAAAACCCAGCCACTCTTGTCACGACAATCCATCATCTCTGCGTATTTCTGCGTCACTGCATCGCCTCTATTCAAAGGCCCAATCGTCCGACGGGGATTTTCGGGCTTAACGTCAAGCTTTTTAAAAATTCATTCTTCTTATACTGTACTGTAGAGTGTATTTTTTGGTGTCGGCATTGAAAGCGATGGCAGAATAATAGCTTCGCAGAAAGCGCTGTCTTTTATAGAAATAGTTCCTGACGCAGTCATGCATAATTTTCTTCTGATCGACGCACTGTATATGTTGGTTGATCTGCCTTGAAGAGCTCCAAAGGGCTGATCGAAAATAAACATTGTTTTATGATGAGTGTTTGGCACACTGCTGAAGAAAGTATAATTTTCAGATATGCTGCACTGTAATATCTACAGGGTTTACTGAAAAAAATATGCGTGCGTGGTAGGACTCCGAAATAAGGACGCAAGGATTTACTGACAATTCGACTTACGGACACTTTAAGGTCAAAAATTCGGAACGAACATCCGGAGAATGTCTGGGAATACAGGCACCACCAAAATTTCTAATACGATGGAACATTTTAAAAAATGTTTAAAAGTTAATATCTTTTGAAAAAATTCAGCGATTTATCCTGCATTCCCAAAATAAAATAAAATTATTCCAAATTTACTCAAATTCATTATCCCGAAGAGGCCCACTTTTTGTTGAGTTTATCTCATAATCATCTGTGCAGATTACAGCGAGACTTGTGCGTGTTATTTTCCTTTTGAGCTCGTTTCTATGCCAAAAGATCAGTTTCGGTGTGGTTTTTTTCCTGCACATTTATTTTCTATATCTTATAATTTAGAAAAATGTCAATCTTTCTTTTAATGAGCAAAATCATAAAAAAATTGAAGGTGTTTTCCAAAAGCTGAAAGATGTGGTTGGAAGGTCTTTTGCAATAGGATTTGAATGCGTGATTGTGAATGTACGCAAACTTTAGCATGGATGGCTAATTTTGTCGGTTCCAGCTGAATGAGGGGTATAAGGGTCGTGTAATCACCTCGTAAATTCCAGATATTCTGGGCAATTCCTCAGAACAGTATGTCAGAGACCCTTAGGTCTAAGACAAATAAATTTCACAAAAAAAAGGTAATGCAGGATAGGCCGTTCGCGGCTGAGACCAAGTCTCCAGGAACTATTTTTTAATTTCACACAGATATTGACTGGATGATTTTCTCTTTTTCATGGTTAACAGCAGAGAAGTTTCTGTGGCGAAGGGCTCAAGATGAAGGGAAGTTTCTTCGGTAATGTTGCTTTTTGGGCAGGAAGAAGAAATCCAGTTTTTGGTGCAGGTTTTCATGGTCAGTAGGTCTGTGTTGGAAATCTTGGAATTGTGTTATTCCATTTTCGTGTCCATGGCGTGTTATTGTGTGTTTGTAGATTTGGGCGACCTCTAGGGGTCCCTGATGCGGTACACATCAGTAATCTTATTTCCACAGGAAGTCGAATATTTCATTCTATTTCACGTGATGTTGATTGAAAAGTGATGTAGATTAATCAATCAAATTTTTGTCTGGATTTCGTCCAAATCCGAAAATATTCCTCGCTGGAAATTAAGATTTTCTCAATGTTTAAAAAACTAAAAAAGTGGGTCTCCGAGTTACCAGCAGTGCATTGCAACATTTAAACTTCTTTTGAATGAAGCAATGACTCGCAACATTTCAAATTTTCAAGCATTTGGTTACACAAAGTGACTAAGATGTTGCTGGAAATGGCAAAAAACCGAACTACTGTATAGTATCAAGTTATGATAACTGAATATAAATGGAAGCGAAATTATTGGAACCGGAAGTGATTAATGCTCTGCTGAGTGCTGACTCTTTATGCGCATGAAAATTTCATCATAATGAATGATGTTATAACGTATACGGTTTATGGTTCCAGCCAAAACTAGATAAATACAATCATAGATGAACCTTGTAATAACGAATTTTTATTATTTAGTGCAGGTATAACCGATAACTTTTTCATGACTTTCCTGAAGTTATTCACAATCATACAAATATTCTAGCGGAATCTTACCGGAGAAATTTCCTATATATATTTCACTCCACTAATGTGAGATGCGTATTATCCTACAAGAAAACTTTTCCATTTCGTTTAATCATTTTGATTTGTTCTAAGTGGCTCAGGTTGAAGTGATTTTTTTGGTTTTTTTCAGCGGTGTTATACATCGTCACTTCATATAACATTCTCAGGCACTGTATACAATTTTCTGTTGAATAAAATTTCTGGAATCCTCAGAAATTTGCTGGGTTACATCGCCATTACCCTGAATATATTTTATATGAAATCCTTGCGTATGAAAAAGTATTTTTAAATTGGAGATTTTTCAATGCTTCCAAAATGTGATGTCTATAGGTCTACTTTTGCGCAAATTGCGTCACGGCAAAAGCTTCAAGCCGACGTCTGTGCGAATTGCACACAAAAAAACCGAGATTTAGTACCAAAAGAAAATTCTCCAGTTTCTACGAATGTCTTACTAAAAAAAATAAATGAACTGGAATTGTTATTAAGAAACTTTTTCCATGAGTTCGAATTGCCTGCTGCTCCTTGCACTGAAAATTACGGTACTTCTGTATATAGCGCTCACTTGTCCCGGCACCTCAATCGAAAACAATCGACGCTGTGGAAGCAAAAAAAAAAAAAAAAAAGGAATGCGAATTACGCGTCCAACTCCGAAGCTAGGCCGCCCCGGCGCCGCTCAACTGTAGTCACGTCCCTTCACGACAGTGCGTAAGAGGCGGTCGTGGTGTGTATCGGTTTAGTCGCCGGCGGGAGGGACGACGACGACGACGACGTCGACATATGTACAGGGTCGCCGCTCGAAGGTGGAGCCGGGGCTCCCGGCCCGTCGAGCCCTGACAAAGGGCTTGCCGGACGTCATTGAATGCTGATCGACGGTGAAGCCCCGGCGGCGAGGAGGACGCCACTATGGCACTGGTGGAAGGAGGGTGAGCAGTTGCGTGCCACGGGGGCTACTGTCGAGAGAGGGGGGCCACGTCGAACGACGCGATGCCATGGCCTCGACACGCGAATTCCCAGGGAAACATTCAATCCCAGCTTTCCTCTACTACAAATATGAAACGAATCAGAGTCAATACGGGAGAATTGACGTCATCTTTGAAAAGGATTTGCTTTTCATCAGGTAAGTATATGACGTCGTGCAAAATTCGATGATGAGGAATTAAATACTTCCCAACGATCATCGTGAATAAAATAATCAATTCTCATGAATTTTTGATGAAAAGTACGGGGTTTTGAGGCAACAATGGATTTCAGTCTAGACTTTTGATTGCTGTGACTGCTCAAAACTCAGCAGCAACAACGCAGAACAAATTTAAATCTAAGGAATATTTTATTTTTCTCAGAGGAGCTTTTTCATTGTACTAGAAACATTGAGAATAAGAGCTTGCAGACTCTCCAACCAATGAAACAAGCAGCACGAGGATTGTCTAAAAATTAATAAAATGTGCGAGTGCTGAAAGCAAATTCTACTTTCTTCAGTGAGGATGCACCTTTTTTTCTTCATTTTAGAGGCTTATATTTCGATTTCAATTTGAGCGATAAGAAACTCTGAACACTGAATGTGAGTTGAATAAATTTTAATTCGTGAAATGCAATCAATAAAAGCTTTCCTCTGCAAGTCTACATCATACGAGAACCCGATCCTTCATTTTGCAAAACCGCTTAAAACTTGAATTTGATGATGAAAGAATTCGAAGAATTTGCAACTGACCTACGTAAGTCATAAAAAAAACACTCTCAATGCTAGTGAAAAAGCGTTCACAGTTCGTCCGGTTAGAAAAATAATTATGCGTGACGATATGCAAGAGGTGTTGAACAATTAATTGTTATTCAGGTGATACATAAATCTGCTCTCGGGAATGAAAGCATCAAGACGAGCATCTATTAAAAATTTTTCTTGACTTTACAGCGACCCTGAATGATAACCCTAATTATATTCTTCTTCGTGTCTTTGTTCCGCAATATTTTTGTTTTCTTTTTTCGAGTGTTACTCCGACTAAAGTCCGAATCAATTTATTGTTTACTTACAGCAGGTTTCTGTCAGCAGCGATTAGCAGGAGTTAAATTTTGGTTTCTTGTCGAATGCCTAAGAAACTATTGATTATTATGTTTATTAATTTTCAAAAATGGAATGAGGTTTGTCTGCATGCATAAGATACACTTATTGTGTTGAAATGTGTTACTTCAATTGTGAATCAGACGAGTCCGCTGATGTCACTCATGTAAGTCCTGTTGCTGTTTCTAATAATTATAATTTTAGACCGTTTCAAACCGTAAAAATATGTTATGCAGATTTAACCGTACATTTCCTCGCTTCAGAATCAAGACAATATCAAATATATGATGCCACTGTAAAATTGTATTACGCACACTGATATTTTTATTTCTTGGGGGATTCCTTCACGGGAATCTTGTGCATTGTTGTTGACACAATGCTGTGAACGAAATAAAAAAAAAAAAACACCCGAAAAATCTCTGGAAGTGCACACTGTGTCTGAAGTGAAGCTTTTCGGGGGTTCTGCAAAGTCGGGTGTCGTGGCACAGCGTCGGGGGCGTCGAAGACGTCCTAAGGCGCATGAACCCCGCTGGCACAAAATACACCAGGGTTCCAGCAGCGTGGCCCCTGTCCCGCTGCTGCTAGTGCCCTGGTGCTCAGTAAGGCCGCTGCTTTCCCCCAACGAACCCCTTTTCTTCTCAGTCTGGAAAGAGGCCTCGAGGTTCATAGAGTCAGTCAGAAATACTGTAGTCCGCTTCTTCTTCGAGCCTTACTTCCGTTTTCTTATAACTCGCGGTTCGTGCTGAAATTTCAAACCTTTACTGTTGTATCCGTTTTTTTACCCAGTGAGTTTGAGAATAGTGAGTATTTGCGCGGTGTCCATGGTTCGCTTGCAGGGGAACCCGAATCGTTGACCTTGGGTGCGGTGAATATTCTGTCGAATTTTACGAAAGCAAAAACTTTCTATACACGATATTTGACACATGATGGTAACTGCTGCACTGCGAAGATTCGCTCGAGTGTTCAACAAACGTTTCCAACAATAAAAAATTTGAGCTTGAAAACGTTTTCGTATCATAAATCGACTGCGACACGAACTCGGAAAATATTCTTTCCCAAAACTCAAGTACATGCCAACACACAAAAGAGTATACATTTTAATAAGCTTGAAAATAACTTTGAACTTTCAGGAATATGCTAAATAATATTGAGAGAAGCCCTAAATTCATTTTTTTCTCAATGGCAAGGCCTTCTTTGAAATTTTTCCCGGAGTATGTATCTTAAATAAATCAGCTCATCTTCGAAATAAATCGATCCATTAAAATTCAGTAATTTATTGGAAATATTTCAGGAAAACAACATGCAGCTTTATTTATCCATGAAAGTCGCCGCATAATTTATAAATTTTTCTGGTTCGATTTCAGTAGCAGATACTCTCTGCAAAATTAATTCTCTCAGGATTTTTTGTGAGATACAACTATTCACTTGAAAAAATGTCGTAACTCTCTCGCTTCTAAAAAAGAATATTCGAAGACTTTCCGTGCTTCGTGCTGAAATTACGAACAAGGAAGAAATCCGTCGCAAAGATTAGCATCCAACTTTTCACGTTGACTTAGTGGAACACACAAACGTAATTCTGCATTCGGTTGATATAATGGAAACAAGTTGCTTAGCCTTGGAACACGGACGAAGGAAGGACGTGTTATACGAACATATTTTTTCGGTCGGTTGAAGTCGGCAATTGTGCGCGAAAAAAGGAAATACTGTACTGTACCATACTGTACAAATATGGATCCCCTCCCCCACCAGCCTTATTTTTTCTTGCACGTATACTGTATATATATATATATATTTATATACACTTGTAATAAAACACATATATTTCTCAACAACTGGAGGTCGGTGAAATCGATGCGTGCAGTAGAGAAAGACGAAAAAAGGCGGCCGCGAATCAGAGAGGGAAGAAAAGGGTTGGGCCTGGTTTGTATCAAGGACCATTGCTCGGAGATCCGACGGTGTCGCGGGCACGGGGACTGTGAAAACATGTAGCCATATTACTGCGGACCCGAGCATATTTCTCTGTGCCAGCTGAGGTAAGGGGCACCAGAGACTGCAGCATTATATTGTCCTTTTTATATGTTTTTTATTATTATTATTGTTCACCCCCGTCTATACATACGTTATTATTGTCACTTGTGTACTTGCTCGCATACAAACCCCTCATCGGTGCAATTTACGATGGATGGTTCAAAAGTTATGAGAATTTTTGCGATAGATTCAACAGAGTTTCAACATTTCCGAATCTTTATTTATACTTACATAGATCCAGCGTTTGGCAATACTTCAGAGCTGTTTAAAATATTCTCAGCCGATTTCAATACATTTTTCACGCGATGAACCCATGATAAAAAAGAGGGCCAACATTTTCAGCTTGATGAACTGACACAATTAAACACTTTTGGTACTGTTTTGATCATCGGTTTATCGCATGAAAAAAATGCATTCAAATCGGTCGGGAATTCGTTGAACATTATTGAAGTGTTGCCAAATGATGGGACTATATGAAGGTTTTAACGAATATTTGGAATTGTATAAACTCTGTTGAAATATACTTCCAAAATTTTCGAAACTTATGAATCAACCCTGCTACGTATGTTCGCATTTTTCTTCCCTTTTCATGGCTTGCTTTTTGTGTGTCTGATCTCTTCCCTGCTTTGTCCACCCATCATGGCGCTGTGTCGTGCTATGAGATAACCTCGGCCCTGCGACTGAGAGTATCTTCTGCTTCGCTTGCCAGATCTCTCTTTCCAGCTCTGTGACAATTGTATTTCTATAAACTCCAGGGTCCTTTATTGTTAGTTACGATCAGAAAACAAATGAAGAACAGAAATAAAGCGCAGTGGAAATGAGTAATGTGGGCAATCAGCTGGGAACATGTTTTCAAGGAGATATCTCGTTCCTAGTTTTACGATATGTTTTATTTTTATGCAAGATACATTTCAAGAGAAATCAGAATTTACAAGAAAACAAGAAATTCATCTCTCTAAAAATGAACCAGCCAAAATGAACGTTTAAAATTTGAAAACATAATTTGTAAACAAATCCAATAAATTGAATTAAAAAGTAAAAAACTGAAATAAAATGGTTTTGATGCACTGATACAAGTGAAATTTGCTGATAATAAGTCAAAGTAAGCAGAGAAGAGGGGAAACCTTCACTGATGGGTTTCTGACCAGCATTCCAGCTTTCCAATAGCTAGTCCTCACATTTTTGGTGAGTAAATTGCTTATGGATTGGCAATTCAAAAGTGTCAAATTTTCGAGCTTGTAGTCTACGATGCCGGTCCTTGATAATTTGTTGACAACTTCCGAAGTAATCGAAGTATATAGTCTATTAAAATAAGATTTATTTGGCTTTCCTTGCTGGTTTTTCATGTGAACGAAGATTCTCATGCTGTAAACAGTAAATTTCACAAATTTAGATTCAATCGTCACATTCGCTGTTGGGAAATTTTCGTATCGCCCGAATGGAAATCGACATAGAAGATCTTGAAATCAAAAAGGAGACTCCTCCACACTAAAGAAATTGAGTTTACCTTCAGAATTTGCACATGTTATTAATTTGTAGGCCATCCTCGTGCTACTTGTTAATTGAATGGAGAGTCTGCAAGTACTTCAGAATGTGTCACGTAATGAGGAATTTCCTTCATAAAAATCAACGTATGTTTTTGATTGAAATTTTTTCTTTGTTTGTGGTGCTGAATTTTTAGCCTAGACTGAAAATCCGTTGTCGCTTCAATACCGTTTAATCTTTTTCATATATTTTGAATTATGTACCAAGTACCAGGCAATATCCGTACCTGCTATTATAGGAAAGCCATTTCAAAAATTACATCATATCTTTCATGTGCATGTATTTATCTAAATTGTAGCCCCAAGAATCAATTTTCTCTATGATAAAATGAGAATAGCCAAAATCATTGATTTTACAGTACATGCCGTTACATTGCTTCACACAATTTCAAGCAAATTTTTGAAAAAAGAGCTTTATCGCACGCATACTTTGTAATACTAATCAATCCAGAGGATCGTCAAGCGGAAATGAATTTAATACACGTTATTTGATTCTCAGCGACATTTTTTCGATGGAAAAATGCAATGCCGTGAGCAGAATTTCGACGTCGTGAAAAACGCAATTCCATACGTAACAGGGAAAATGATATATTTTTGATTTAAGGATATTTTTACGAGTCTCTAAAAATATACCTGATGATTGTCGAAAGCTATTCAGCCAGCAAGGCACGACATCAGATACATAAAATACGTCCATACGTAACAGGGAAAATGATATATTTTTGATTTAAGGATATTTTTACGAGTCTCTAAAAATATACCTGATGATTGTCGAAAGCTATTCAGCCAGCAAGGCACGACATCAGATACATAAAATACGGGAACTCAACACCAGTGTTAGTATATAATCCCCTGATGCATAGCCCTCTTTCAATCCATTCTCCTTCTTGCTGGTGCTCGTGCCTTATCGAGGCTGAAATCTTGGACTTTATGCATTCAAGCTGCCAATCTACTGTAGTGCCAAGTATTTTAGCTGAAAATGGTTGGAACTGATTCCGCCCCAAGCGCGGAGCTTTCACCGATATTAAATTATGCAGAACGCAAAATGAACTCGCCTTCAAAACTATACATACAGATATTTAAAATTTCAGTCGATCTTGAATACACGAGGCAAGATATTCGCGTGATTGAACTCGTGAAGACCTCTCAAGAAAGTGGAAAACCTTGAACTTTGAAGAATTTTGCAGCCGTGTCGGAATATTGCAGAAAAGCTCCAGCAGTACATCCATGGAGAGCTTCTACGAATTCTTTATGAGATATAATTATTTTTGAAGTAGTTCCGAATGCTTTTAGAGTGGTTGAAGCTACCTTTTACTTTAAGAAAAAAAAATCTGAAAAATTGAAAGTTTCTGACGTCATCCGGACATGAAAGCTCCTCAAATATCTCTGCTCTTCAAGGCTCGCTGATGCTCCTCCTTCCGGAAGAGTCATTTGTCGAGGTGAATTTCGAAAATTTTCTATTGATAGCTACCATCAAAGCACATATAATGATGTATGAAGCCCGAGGAGAAAAATGTCGAAAGGTACCGGGTGAAAAATAGTGCTCAAGCAGGAGAGTACTGAGGTGCAGCTCCCAGCAAAAGTTTTTCCGCTCAGAGCTCCACCTTGTGTGTGCGTGTTTTTCGCCTTACACTTCGCTTCTGCGCTGCACAACAAACAAGAACTCTTCGTAACGAGCCATGAAAGAAAGAAGAAGGAGAGAAGGGATCGAAAGGAAGGGATCCTTCGCGGAAGGAAACGCATAACTCGGTTTATACTTCTTTTTTTTTCGCGGATATCCCTGGGGGGTGGGGGATGAGCGGAGGATCCGCTTCCGCATTCACCATTCGTCTTTCCTCGGGGTCTTTTAGCGGTGCTTCGGAATGAAATCCCGCACCTTTTCTCCTCGCCATGGACGAGTGTTTGTGTGCATTTCCTTCTCTTTTTTTTTTTTTTTTAGAATTTCTTCGAGTTGGCATGATTCATCTCACTTCTCCGCGTGCGAGTCGCTAATCACATTCTGATTAAATCTGAAAATCCGGTTCCTCGGTTCGAAACCATATTCCGAATGAGAAAAGCAAACACACGAAGCTTTTCAGTGATTTTCTCTCCTATTTTTATTCATTTATTCTCTGAACACTAATCAAATAATCGAAGAGAGTGCGTGACTGGCGAAGAAAAACTGGATTCCGCTGCCAGAAATTCCCATTTCTTCGCTGATTTCAAAATGAAGTTCGTAAGAGCTTCACAAGTATTGAAAAACCATAAATTATAACTTTAGACTAGAGAAAATGTTTCAATGAATAAGTCATTGAGATTCATATAAAAACGGCATGGGAGAAACGCTCTTGGAAGGATCATATTTTCAGATAATGTAAAATGTTGATATTGTTGAAAGACCGGAATTCCATGTAATAACGGATAATTTTTTTTCTGAAAATGACGCCCTTTCAATGAGTATTCCAGTTTATTAATCGACGAAAAGGTGATGGAAATTTTGAAAAATCTGGAACTTGGTCATAAAAGCGAATTCTGCCAAATTCGTTTTCATGTTTTTCACATTTTCATCATGGAAAATTCATCGGAAAGTTTCGGAAAACATCACGAAAAACCCTGGAATATTATTCTGATACGAACAGAAGATTCTTAACTGAGTGACTTCTTGCAATTCTGTAATGTAGTTGCGCGGAACTAAGACAAATGTCATGAATTCTATGCTGCTCTTAAGAAACCATGTGGATAATTTCTCAAGCAGATTTTTTTTAATCCATGCGATTGTCACAGATATACCTTGAACGTGGAATTCTTTTTCGATGTACAGTATTGCCGTTCTAACTTTTTTTTTTGTCGGCCCTGTACAAAAGCATGCTGTCCTGAACTTCTGACCAAGTCCACGTGAATCATGGACTCATCCGTCATTATGAAATTGCATATTCCTTGTTAGAAATGTGCTTCAAACAGCTTTCAGGCTGGAATCCATCTCGCTATTTCGGTAAAATCAGATATATCATGAAATGAATGCATACATATTGTAGGAGATTCGCACGGGCTTGCAAAATCGATAAGCCTCCTAATCATCCTCTCATATGTCCTGTGTCAAAGTTCCATCTCGCAAATTACGAGAAACTTTTCTCTTCGCGATGAGGATTTTAAGATATGTCAGTACATTCGCATGACAACTTGTAATGCATTGACTCACAAAATCCCCTGTTCGGAACTTGCAAACACGTTTCAGAAATATTTCTCTCGAATTTAGGAATAAGTTTCTCATCTAGATGCGAGATTTCAACGAATTCGCCGACCGGTAAATCAATTTATTGAAAACTTCAGAGAAAACCCAGAAACAATGCAGTATCGAAGGAAGTGCATTCATTACGTTTTCCACCGACTCGTGTCGTAAGTAACACATTTACGTACCCATGAGAGGAAAGTTTGTCGGAAAACTTTGCTCTGAGTTAAATTGATGAACACTTCGAAATCAAACTGACTTCTGTCGAACATATAACCTGTAGTTCTGAATTCAGGTTTGCGGAAGATGTTTCCTTCAATCTGAAAAAAAACTGAACGCAAATTTTAGAGTATGATATAAAATATAATTTGATTTGAAAACTGCTGTCGTTTCACGAAATGATATTAATTCCAAGACCTTTCAAATCATGACATTCACGTCGATATTCAAAAAAAAAATCACAACATTGTCATAAACGATCAATGAGGGAAATACACGCAATGGAACATCACACCCCGAAAAAAAAGGTTGTTTACATTTTTTCATTTCGAAGCGTGCGTCTATAAAAACTCTGAATGGAGGGTTCTGCCGGAATTGATGCGCATTAAAATAAATAAAAATGTCTTTAAAGGTGGGACTCTTAATTTATGTTCGTCCTAATCGCAGAAAGAACGTGCTGTGCAGTCATAAACATGCTCCATTGAGAAAGAAATGATCTTCGCATGTAAGTTACGCAGGGGTCATTAACCAGAAGAGACGTTTTCTCGCGCGGAAACGTTGAGAGGGTCCCATCAGTTCCCGGAATGGAACCCACTCATTGCACCTTCACAATAACACATTTCATACTGAATGAACTAGCAGTTTCAACAAAAGAGAAGGAGCAGTCCAAAGAAAGAGTACATCTTGTTATTTTTCAGGCTTTTTCTCTCTTATTCCTTCATTTATCCGAAGACAAATGATGAAATCCCAATGAAAGATTTCCCTTTTTATCAGGAATGGGTGGAAATCTGGGAATCACTACCAATTGTCTGCAATGTACCCAGAACTGAGTACAGTACTATCTACATAAGATTTTGTTCAATTTCTCAAGTGTAACATCAATAAAGGCAGAGAAAAGATCCTAATTACTCAATTTTGTCATGATAATTGTGATGTTGTAGACTCAAGTAAATTACTAGCTGATCTTGCTTGTGGAAATACTACACCATTAATATTTGCATCATCTAACATTCCCTTAATATATGTTCTGTTAATTCATCCATTCACTACCAGGAGACTAGAAAATGCCAGAAACAGAAAATGCTTCAGCTTTTCTACAAATCGAGATGTAACACTTTCTGAAATTCTACAAAGGATGTTTCTTGGTCATCTCCGTCTTATTGTCCTTCCATAGTCTGTTTCCATAGAACAATGGAAATGACTATGCGGTACAGTATTCGTAAAGAATAAAATGTTGTCCTTCCACAAATACTGTTCCAAATACAGTCCATCGAGTTGAAAGACAGAGACGAATTGGATTCCGTTATTCCGGGGCATTCAGGTTCAACTTCCGCACTTCCGTGGATTTTCAGGCAGTTCGAACTCTACCAAGTATAGATATAAATTTATAGAAAACCCAATTTAACGAAAAACTCATGCATTCCCAGGAAACAGCGGAATGTTCCGAGTTACGTCGGGGAAAATTATGTTCAGGATGGGCTGAGGCTGCATCTTGGGGTTGGAAAATGAGCAGAAGTTCTCTAATTCCTTTACTAATTTCACAGTGTTCGGAGGTACTGTATACAGCATTTCCAATTGCGAAACTTGGGTACCCACGGTACTGTACTCAATTTCAAGTAACCGGAAAACTTCTAAAATCCTCGCACAAACGAAAGGCATTGTGGTACTGTGATTCGAAAATCGTCAAACTTTTTTCGCTGAATTATTCTGTACACATGGTAAGGAATCAGAAACAACTCACGGGTTTTCAATGAAAAATGATCATCATTGCATTGACTCTGCGTTTTTTTTTCATTTTTTCAGAATAATCAGCAAAGATTCCCGATGTTTTTTGCAAAAAAAACTTATGTTTTTGGAAAATCTCTTCCGCATTTAGAAAATTCATTGATTGCGTTTGCATATCTTGAAGAAAATCTTCTTCAAACTGACAATGTGCTTTTATGGAAATTACTATTCTATAAAACATCTCAGAGTTGCTAAAAAAAAAGGACAGACTGCAACAAACCCAACAGATCCTCGAGAGTGGAGTTTTCCGTTTGAATGCTGTAGAAATCCTGTGGAACTCGGCCATTACGCATGCAAATCCTTCTGTCTCGAAGTTTCCGGAGTCGGGTATATATATACGAACACATTGTGCTTGACGTTGAAATGGCAAATGTATTCTCAAAAAACGAAAAAAAAAACAAAGCGAGGGACTAAGAAATGCTGGATGCTCGCCGGTATATGTTTCCTGCCCGCTTCCGGTATAAGGGATTGAACCTGCCTGCTTGTTCCGCGTCAGCCCCGGAAATAATTTTGGTTGAATTTGATTCTTCCACCGCATTTGCAAATTTTTTACACGGCTTCATTCCGTGCCAAGAACCCCAGATGATGATTAATTTGCGAGCCAATTGGCTGATTCTATAGTATTTCGAACGAGCTTCGATCAAATGTCTTCCCATCTGTTGCAATTGCTTTTCGTCGAAAATTTTCGATAGAGCTTTTTACTTTCCGAAATAGTTTCCAACGATAATCGGCATCAATAAACGCTGAGTCATGTGATCTCAGAAAATCGGAAATCAAGGTTAACACAGCTTCAAACCATTAGAACTTCTTCTTAGTAAAATCGGTCATTTGTTCGATCAATCGATGTTTGATTTTGAAAATCGGAATTAATAGAAGTACGCGAAAAATCCGGTTATACATTCCTGTGATGCGTAAACCGTAAAATATTTAATGGTAGTCTTCACTTCGTAATATGAGCCAGTAACATTTAAAATGCTGGTTCAATTCATACAACTCAATAATGATCTGCGCACGGTGATTTCGGTGTTTTCGACAATGGCTTTTTTCAGAGTTAGAGTTTTATTCACGGGATTCCCAAAAATCATTCCCGGGGTCATATTTTGCAATGGCACCTTTTTGAAGAAAGACGGACACCTGCTCGTGTCCGCTTTTCCGTCACTGCTCGTGATAATAATAATAAACATAAATAATAAACAAAATGATAATAAAGAAAAGTGTGCCACTTTTGTTTCTGCTCGTGAATTTTCTCGTCTCGTGTACAAATAAACTCCTGAAACAAGACATTTGAAACCTGTTCTTTTCTGCTTCATGGTCGAAAGTTTTTGGCATTTGACGAATGCAGTCGTGCATGCTTAACAGATATTCATCTGTTCCCGGCAAAACCATTCAAACCCGTTTTTCGATGTACAGCAAAACCAGTGAGACTTAGCAACTATAAAGTTCTTAAAAAGAGGAATTCGTTTGAAGCCACTGAACTGAAGCAGAGCGTGCAAAAATATCAAGCTTCAGTGAACGAAGTCCAAAAACCAGAAAAAACACCAGTTTCCACAAGATCCGACGAGAAGTATCAACTCCTAAAAAATAAAATTATCAATTGAAAAAAATAAATAGAATATATATATTTTTGCCACCCTTCAATTGAGATTGTTTTTTTGGTCATGGTGGAGTTTTCATCTCTGTCGCCAAGCAGTTGAAGACTCCGAATACGGATGTTCAGTCTACGGGATCATGTGCGCAGTTAACGAGGCCTGGGCTTGTAAAAAATTTTTTATCACTTTTTCTGTAGGTGTTTTTTTTTCCTCTTGGGTAAGCAGACGGAGAGCTTTTCTTTGATCTTCGCTTGCTGAAAAATCGTGGGCCGCCTGATGAAGACCCGGTCGTGATTTTTCCTTGCCTCCTCTCCAAGTAATGAACCTTCTGCAGAGCTCTTCCCATCACGGGTTTCACATAGGTGCGTGTTATTTTTATGTTTATTTTTTAAAGAAAGAAATTACTCCTGAAAGCGAAAATTTAATCAAGGTGATGCCGCAAAAAAACCTTACTTCTTGAATTTCCTCGCCGTGGAGCAATACTTTTTTTAATTTGAAAATTCCAAAAAAATTATATCACATCCATAACTCAACTAAACAAGATCATTTCTGAAAGCTATGAGTGTAGGATCATCATGGTATTTTATGAAATGAATGTTTTAATGTCTGGAAAATGGGAAGAATTCTTGGAAATCCGCAGGTTTTTCTTTCGTGGATTTTCCGTGTCTGAAACACGTATAGGAAATGAAAAATGGGCGGGAATCACTGGAATCTCCAGGACAGGATTATCGACATTCGAAATAAGTCAGAAATATTCATTTTTGGAGTTCAAAAATGCTCTAATAAAAAAAAATTTCATACCCAATACAAATTAATCGCAATTTTAAAAAATTCGAAAATACTCGAGGGCGGGTTAATTTTTTCTGTAGTGCGAGAACAAAATAGATAGTCATTACCTCAGCCACATAATTGCAAGGAGCTCTAAAAAGGAGCTCTATTATACATTGAGGTTAATGCTAGGAAAATTTTATCAATTAGCGACCTGGTGTGGATACGAAGCCCTGATGCACTCACTCAGAGGTGTTTGCAGTAATGGTGACGGAAATGTGTGATGCACTTCAATTAAGGAGGAGAGACGCACTTTCGCGATGCGCCGGAGCAAATACCTTTTTTTTTCTGCCCTCGCTTCCTGCGATGCAAGTTCCGCTTTCGGAGAACTATCACTCCGGAAATCAAGCTTATCTTGATGATCACCCCGGAAGAAGGAGTTCCAGAGAAAAATAAGATCTGGACGATTTTTCACTCAAGATACACTGTGAACTTCAACCGCGTGTTGTGTGCTCCACGAGTGAAGTTCGAAAAGTTTTCCTGCGCCAACAGCATGAGGCAGATCCTTATCGTGACCACGTGCTCCCAATTTTTTAGCGAAAAATCGTACTGTATTCAATTAATCAAGACTTTAAAGAATAAAAATAAATAGAGCGGTGGAAAACAATTACGCGTGAATAATCATATACAGTAGTTGGATTCTTCGTCCGAAAATGAGATATTTTGCTTGCATATCCATCAAGCAGACATTCGTCCGACTGCTTTTGCGTCAACAGCAGGGGAAAATCTCAAAATTTTTAGTTTGAAAGCTTCATTTCGCGAAAGCAGGAAAGACATTTTAAAGCTTTAAAAATCGCTTCATAGTTCACTTGCCTCTTGAATTTATTCGAACCATACATCGTGACTTACTGTTTTCTTCCTCGATAAGCGGGGGGTTGTGGTAAAAAATGACGGTATTTGAGGATGAAGCTATAGTCGACAAGTGGTAGTCTGAGAAGTCTTTCCGGAATGGAAAAAATTACCATGTCCTCTATCCGAGATCCGTCTTTTCCTTACTGAGGAAAAACCCCCTGTCACCCAATATTCATGGTTCCAGCAAAAAACTGACATTTTAGTTTCGCCGAAAAAAAAGTACAGCTGTAGAAGTATATATGATGGATGATTACTAGTATTAGATTCTTAATAAAATATTCAGCTTAGAAATCGGAATATGAGGCTTCTCATCATTTTGGAAAGAACACGTGCGGTTATTTTGAATACGAGTTGGGCTCCAATAATGCGATTTTCTCAAGCCCAGTTATCTCCAGTTCCTTTTCATGCCGAGAGTCTCATACATATTTTTTTTAAATACGCAAATTTTTTTTACCCAAACTGTAGAGTATCTATTTTTTGAATATATATAGTGACCTGGAAGGCTGTTACCTTGAATGTCGTGATAGCAACGGTGAGGGTTCTCGGGAAATTTTGGTTCGCAGACCCTAGAAATGCCTTCATTTCCTGCGAAAATTCGTATCTTGATCGG
>CAJPEX010001267.1:2134-62443 GCA_905338405.1 Notodromas monacha | reverse complement strand
TGGTTTTTCGATCGATTCCTCGCCGTGTTTATGTCGAAGCCTTCTTCTCATGAATAACGTTTTGCATGTGAAATTTTGCTTCAAAATGATCCCTCAATCCTTTCTGCTAGGCTTTTATTCTCTTCTTTAATTTTTTTTTTCTTCATGGAAGACCCTCTGCAAAACATTCGCATTCATTATTTACGCATCTTCCTTCCCTATGTCTCAACTTCAGTCACATATAGACTTGCGGCTTTCTGTTTCAAAACTCCGGAAGTCAGGAGTAAATTATTTGGAGAATAAATGGCGTAACGGGTGAGAGTTTTCAGCTATACCGTATTTCTTGCAAAATCATAAAACATTACCGTTCTGTGTTAACCGGAGAAGAAAACGTTATTTTTGTCAGAATTTGGGGAACATTTCTGCGCAAGATGGGCGACGGCATCTGAAATCAGGTGGTGTCATCATCGTCTGAAATGTCGAAATCCTGAATTGTTGAAAACTGAAGCCTTTGTTTATTTCTCAAGATCCTGTCCGAACTTGTACTTCAATTTCATGTGCTTGATTTGTTGTTTAATCGTTGATTCGAGCAAATCAGCATTCACTTTGAAAATTTTGTCTGAGCTTACAATGCTTTTGTAATTAATGCAATAAATTTTTAATTTTTGACGTCTTAATTTCAAAAATGGAGCCCTGAATTAAAGATCCATGAGGAAGTTTTCTGGAATGCCGAATTTGTTGACAGTAGTTCAAGACACTGTTGAATTTTTTTTATCCTGTCCGAAATTTTATTGTGAGATCACTAGCTGAATTTCGAAGCTAATGCTGTATTTGATTTGGAAAAAAAATCAGCATTCATTTTGATACATTTGTCCGCGATTATCGTGATTATTTGAGATAAGTTTTACGTCCAGTCAGAGTTTTAGCACGCCAAATGCAACGCGTTGATTTCATAGACCCAAGAAATTATGCCCAAACTTCTACTTTTTTTCTATTCGTTATAGACTTCACGGTACGATAGAGTACAGCATTTTTGGGGAAAGCCATGTATCAAAAAAGAAAGCTGAAAGGAAAATCAGCGGAAAGCTTTGGCAAGAACGTGGTGTGCAGAAGCTGCTTAGTGAGGGATCGGAGGAGTCCCGGGGTGGATCGGTTGATCGCGTGTGCTAGTCTTCTACTCGTCGTTGTCGTCGTCGTCGTCTTCGTTTCCTGCTGGCACAGGCCCTCATCGCGTCGACATGAAAGAAACCCCGTTGTTTTGCGCTTCCCGATAACCCCCCCCCCCCTTGGTTCCCCCCGCCTTCTTTACGCTTCCACATAACACGCAGGACATTTTTCTCGCGCCCAGACAACCGTGAACCAATTTCTCGACGGCGGTGACGTACGCCAAGGCACAGCATCGCGGAATTTTTCTTTCTTTCCGCGCCAATTTGTTACAGTTTGATTCTTGGAAAAGGGAATCACGATTCTCTTGACTCGGAGAAAGAGAGAGTGAATGTTTCTGTGTCATGCGACATGTTTCATTTTTTCATGCTGTATTGTCGTCTACGTCACACACACAAAAAAAGAAGAAAAAGAAGGAATGATCGCGTTGTCGACGTCTTTTGAATTATCGCAGTTTGAAGGCGAAAGCCACGAAGCTTGAGAGAGTGTGTGGTGGGGTTTTTTTTGAGCGCGACTGTTTCTTGTTCAAAGATTGACAGGCAAGATACGGTAGGTTTCATAGAGTTGAGGACGAGAGGCGAGTGAAACCTTCTTTCTACGACTTCTGGTATCTTTTTTTTTTTTCAATTGTGAAGTCTTCCTCTTCTATAGCTTTTTTTTCTCAACCTGTAACGGTGCTGAGATTGCAAATATTTTAATTGAGTATGGCATGAAGTGTCACTGTCTCTTTGAGCCCTGCTTTATGTTCTTTGAGGAACTTGAAATAATCTTGCAAGAAAAGAAAGACAACTGTTTGGACTTGACGCTCTGAACTCATTGAAGTTGTACGTATTTTAATGACTAATACTGCAGCCAACAAACCAGACCCTCTCCTCCTTGAAAGCTTATTTCTTCATTCTGTGCAACACGGAAAAACCAAATTCGATTAGAAGTAAGTCTTCGGAGCATTTCAAAATTATTTCGCATATGTTCCTGAAATCATCATTGCAGTATTTTCCTTTTTTACTCGTACGCTTTCAATCAATTTAGAGTTTCATCATGATGATTTCTTATGCTCGTCGCTGAATATTCGTGATGCATTCGTGTTTTTCATGATTATTGCGTTCCGGTATGAAACATGCTAAAACATATTTGGCATGAAAACGGGTTTTTAAAATTATGATTTAGGTCCATTTGCTTCGGAGATCTCATCGAACGATAGTCGGAACGGAAATTATCCTGTTTGACTTCGAATGAATAGTGTGTAGCGAATTGCACCGACGTCCGGTTCAATAAATTTGCAGTATTTTACGGTACTTTACACCGGTTTTACAATTATTACTTGAATGCTCAGCATGGAGAATTGGCCGTGTAAATTTATCTCTGCGATCGGATGTTTTGCGAAAAAAAATATGACGCTGTCAGTTACTTTTCCTTGAGCAAAATTCCGCCTGAAGAGTAACGAAGCCGTAAATTATTTGCTGTCAGACGTTGGAGACTTCGACGCTTTGAAAATCACGTTAGATGTGTATTGCGTGATTCAGTCATACGAATTCAAGATGAGGGGCGCTGATTTCAAAATTCAGAGGTGGATCTGGGATTGCACTGTTGTTTCATTCGCAAGTATGACCTCGTTTGTAAAACATGATGGACCGCGAGAGAATAAAAAGGTCTTCTTGGGACGGAGAAAAAATTTTTCTCGTTGACCTTGCGAAGAATTCGAACAGCTTTCGAAGTTATTCGATAGAGGCTTTCGTTGCGAAAAATTTCCATCACGTTTATCAAAAAAAAAATTTTTTTTCCATGCCGATATTTTCAAACCTCTGATCCCTCCTTCCCCCTCCTCCAATTTGTTCCGGCGTGATTCACAGGAACTCCAAAACGCGCTACTGAGCTCAGAGAGGAAGTGACGATTCCGAATGGAACGCTTTCTTCTCCCTGCGTTTCGGCGCCGGATCATCAACTTTTCACAGAAGACTTTTCCTTCAGAATAATTTCCTGTCCTCAAGGAAAAGAGGAAGCAAGAGAAGAAAGCAACAACAAAAAATATCAGTCTTGGCTTCTTCTCTTCTTCCTCAAAATTATTTTTTTTGTGTGTTGCCGAGGAGCGTCATGAATATTTCTGTCGACGTCGTGCGCAGCTGGAGCCGCGGCCCTGAAGTCCGTATTCCGCACCCGTGCCGTCGTCATCTTATTTTTATTTTATTTTTTTGCAGTCCGGGTATCAAAGCCTTCCCGTTTGCGATCCGGATGTTTTCTCTGGAAGATGCTATTTTTCAAAAGAAAGATGAAATAGAGACGAACGAAGAGGGCTTCATGGAATCTGTGCGTCACCTAAAGGAAAAGTGTCCATTATAAATGTTCTCGAAAAGTCGCTGGACGGTTTATCCATTTCAACCCTGGATTTTCGCTATTTACTCGGGTTTAAGTAGCACTTGTTTTTTTTTTAGAAATTTGATACGCAAAATCGAGACGCACCTTGCATTAAAATTGAAGGCGTCGGATTATTTTGTGGCGTTTTGGATCCTCAGGTGAACTGCCTGCTTAAAACCATCATAAGATCAGGATAAATCGGTATGAAATTCAACTGAGGGAATTCATACTATTTTCAAATTTAATGACGTGATATTCGATATTATAACCACAAATCAAATGCTTGGGGACATCGAACCGGTATCTAAAACATGAAAGGAATCAACGGACGCCTTTGATCAAGAAGTGCTGTAATAAAATGTGATGAAAGCTCCTCATATATTCAATTCTTGAGCAGACACACCAGATGGAACTGCATGTTATAAACTTTAGATAAATAGTGTCGAATGTTTTATTTAATGTGGCATTATTTTTTATTGAAGACTTTACTTATATTATCCCTTGAATGCGTAAATGACAATATTTTCTCCAGCGCGAGATCTCTATTTGCAAATTGACGAACGCTTGCGTTGTCTCCCGGGATGACTCAAAACAACAAATAAAATAAAGTGTTAAAAATTGCTGCCTTCTCAGGAACAGCGGAAACAAGATCCCCTTGTGTTATTTCTCGACGTGTGTTGATTTGGCCCGTGACTGAAATTTGCCGAGTACCACTTGTCACTGTCTGTGTGTAAACAAAAGGGTGGGTGGAAAGAAAATTCAAGCAAATTTCGCTCTTCCGCTTCGTTTGAGGGAAAGCAGGCGCCAAAAAAAAAAAAAAAAAAGAACGGAAGAAGAAAAGCTGCACAGGACGGCGTTGCATAAATACTGCAACGTTATTCCGCTCTTTCTTGAAGAACAAAAATTTTTTTCTTACCACGCCGCAACGTAAAGGACGGGTGGTGAAAAATGATGACGCGACATATGGCAAGAAAATTTCGCGGATGTTCTGGAATGAAAGAGGGAAAAGAAGGGGGTTCGTTGCACTATTTTCGTAGGGTACGGGATTTTGTTTTCCCTATCTTGATCTGGATAAATGGAACAGCTTCTCGTATCGCGATCAGAGGCTCTCGTTGCAACCCCGGGGGCGAACTGGCTCGTATGCTAATCCGAACTCTTGAAGTCTGGCCCATTTCCGGGTCCGCGAAATGCGGATGAAGATCGTTTGCGGGAAATACGAGCGCGTTTGATGCCCTGCGAATTACGTTCTCCGAAGTGTACCAACGTTTTTTTTTTACGATGAGGTATGCTCCAAAAGTTTTTTCAGTACTTCAGAAATTTCAAAATTTTCTGAAACCACTGTGGGGGTCGTGAATGAGCCTCGATTCCCGAGTTCCTCAATGACAGCCTTGAGTTTAGCAGCTGCTTGCTCGCCAAATGACATTTTATAATTATTAACCTTCGCACGTAAGATTATGGCAGCGAAAATTGCCTCAATCAAGTACTTAATTGTTCCCAGTTTTTGGGCATTACTGAGAAGTATTTCTCAATCATTTTAATCATTTTTTAGTAATTAAGATGGCCTGAAAATGCGCTGAAAAAATTGAGTCTTCTTTGGTGACAACGCATGCAGATTTGGGACATCAGTGAGAGTATTTCTAAATTATTTCAAATGTTTTTTTTAGAAATTACGTCGTATTGAAAATTTGCTGAAAATTAATTTGAGTCTTATTCCACGACAACGCATGCAGATCTGGGACGTTACTGAGGGTATTTCTCCAATATTTTGAATATTTTTAGCAATGAACCTGAAAATGCGCTGAAAAAGTTGAAAATTTCTTATTCCATGACAACGCATGCAGTAAAATCGCTTTTAATCGTTCGATTTAAACGTGGGCGAGCAAAATCTGGAGCAGTTGAATGAGCAAATTCTGTACAATATTACTCTGCAAAAAATTGTTACTACTGTAATGTATTTTCAAACATTCCGAAAAACTCCAGTAACTTGTGAAATAGCCCTCGCACATTTCCTCGTAGCTTTCGAGTCCGTCAGTGATCGACCCTCACTGCCTTTTAATCTGTGGGTCAATCTACAGCGTCGTTTTGAAACCGTTTTCATCGACAAGCTTATTACGTGCCTCTGGAAATATCTTCCTGCCTGTTGTTCTTTTTTTGAACTTGTAAAATAGCCTTTATTCGAGAATAGGAGATAACAAGACGTATAATCAGCGAGGAGAGAATGAGTTCAATAGTGACCTGCTCGGAGACACGGGGTCAGGGGTATTCTGTGAATGAAACACTCTCTCATTGACGCATCACGATTCATTTACTGCTTCGCCCTTGACGACGTGTATACTCGTACGGGACACAATGAAAAACTCCGAAACTCTCCGAGTTGCCCAACGGCTTAATCTTGACACGTGACGTCGACCTTGTCGTCGTTGCATCTCTACCCGACCTGCTTTTGTCTCGAATCTCTCCTGGGTGTTGTTATTATCGTAATATTCAGATTTTTTGAATTATATTTTTTTCTCTCGTTATTTTGCAGATCGACCGGACTTGAAAGTGGCGTATGCGTGTGAAGGAACAACGCTGAGTCTCCAGTGCGAAGAGGACGAGGTGATCCGGCTCATCCGTGCCAATTACGGTCGCTTCTCGATCACAGTCTGCAACGAGGAAGGGAACACGGACTGGAGCACTTATTGCACGTCAAAGAACTCGCTGCGTGTGCTGAACGAAAGGTGAGCTTCGGGCCTTGATGTCAATCTTAATCTTCGTTTTATTTTTCCAGCTTGGGATCGCAGAAAAGCCCCAGGGCAGGAAAAAGGGGGGGATTTGTTGTGGTATCAACGACGATCTTGGTTCACCCCGCTTCCTTTTTTTTTTTTGACAATGGTCCAGATTTGAAAGCATGATCTCGATTTTCTGCGCAGAAACGAGGTTCGAACCTTTGATCTGAATAAATGTAAGTTTGTAAGGGTTATAGAATACCGAGTTATTCCAATTGTGGCGTTGTTGCGAGGCTAAGGATTTTTCAGCTATCAGAGGTCATCGTTCAAGAAAAGTGAAGTCTAGACGTGGAAATCCATGCTTTTGTTGCTTCATTTTAATGAAAAAAAAATTGAAACCGGATGATTTGAACAGATGCTTCCGTTTTTGAATTACAGTACTGTAATTTGAAGGGGATCAGCTCGAGTCCGATTCATGTTTTCCTCGAGAATCGACGGCGATCTTCGTTCATCTTTTTGAAACTGGTGCAGATTTGCAAACGTGATTTTGAATTTATGTTCGAGGAGGGCGATGACCGAGTGATCTGGAGAAAAGTTAACATTTTATGTCCTGTATACTGTACTGTATTGTAATTTCAAATCGCATCCACTCTTCTTCGATTCGAAGTTTCCTCGCATCTGTGTGTAAATCGAAGATGAGGTCGATTTTCTTTACGAAAGAAGAATCCAAGCTGCGAATGTACTAGAAACTAGATGTCTGAATAATTGCTACCGTGGCTCACTTTTCAAGATGCTAAAATTGCGTCTGCAAATTTCGGAATCGAGCTTTCGTCACGTATCAACGACTATCCTGCCTCCAAAACATTCAGCTCACGTTTCAGAAATAAATCCCTGAATTGTCTGGTTATTTTAATCCGAGTTTAAGAACTTATCTTTGCATTAATCGTTGCCTGGAGCCGATTACAAAAAAAACTTTTTACAAAAACTGTCTGACTTTTGGAGACCCACGATGGTATATCATCAAACCGGATCATCTGTGATCCAGGATCGTTGTTGAATCCCTGCAATTCTCCCTTTTTTTTGCATTTTCGCGAATTCTAGTGAATGATCTCGGCCTTCGCGATGCGGTCATCACCTTCTCACTCCAGCGTGAAATTAGCCGCGAATTCCGAGGGTTTTTTTTTTTTTTTAGTATCCACTTCACGAATCTGCCGGAAGGTCCACCTAGGAAATAGCACGTGTTGCTCTCGCGCGAAAAAAAATGTATAAATTGCGGGGGGACGAATGGAGAGCATCTCGGGAGATGCCATCAAGAAGAAAAAGTATTGCACAAGCCGCGTCGTCACTTTTCCTCGCTGTCCCGAGGCCTGTAATTACGCCGGGGCCCCGTCCACGGTTATTAATTGAGCCGTTGGAATTCCCCCGGCGCTGGAAGGCCATCGATTATTGCGCCCATGCAGAATTCCTCCGCGCGAAGATGAAAAATCGCCGTGACGACGCGTCATAAGCAAAAAAAGAAGAGAAGCAGCAAAAAAATGAACGCATGAAAAAAAAAAAGAAATGAGACAGAAAAGACGGGAGAAATGGGTAAGGCAAAAAAAAAAAATAGACAACGCGAGGATGAGAAGTGGAGAAGATGGAGAAGTCGCGGGAAGCATAATAACGGCTATGGGGGCCTGTGAATGCCGAGCATTAGCAAAAAAGCACGCCGCTAGAATGAATAGGGAGGTGTATGTGTGTGTGTGTATGAGGGGAGGATAGGTTTTTAATCGAGATATTCATTGCCCCTCGGGGCGTGATCGGAAAAGTGCCTGGATTGCAGCATTGTGCCGGGTGAGGGAGTTGATGACGCGACGAAGGAACCCGGGTCTTCTGCATAATCATCCCAGTGGCGGTGACTCAGGAGGTTTTTCTCCTTCCGCCGTAGCCTTTCGTCTTTGTCAAATATTGGGCTAGTCACTGGCGCGGATTCGATTGTGTCGACCTAGCTCCAGGGCACGAGTGGAGGAATTTATAGGAGAGCCTGCACGAATTATTCTTTCGCTGCTCCGGGACAGAACGCAGTTCAACGAAGAATAAATAAAACATACATTGGACGACTAGGATTTTCGATCAAATTACTCTTTGAAAGAAGAAGAAAATTGTTGCTAACCCTTCATCACTTTCAGAAGTGTCCCAACATCATGTGATACACTGCAACTCAATACGGTCCCAGTTTTGCCATGAGGCTAAAAATGAATATTTTGGACCAAATTTTAGGCATTTCATCGAGGTTATGCAACAAAATATGTGTCTTTATTCGCATACACGCGCATTGAACTCATTTCTAACCTTAAATCTAACGCTTTTAAAACCTGTTACACTGGCTACTTCCGTGTTGGACGAGTCTAACATAATGGGATGCTTTTCAGTGTTGAGTTGGAATGCAATTCCGGCGATCGATTTTTTGTCCTCATATCTTCTGCTGCAGAATAAAATTTATTTCAAGTTCTAGCCAGATTCACTTGCTGTACTGAAAATTGCGTCCATTTGTTGTGGAAAGAGTTCACCCGCATTCTAATTGATGCAATCATGTACATTACTTAAATTTTGAATTTAGATAGTGCTTTGAATCTAAAACTTCAGGAACGTTCAGTAAAAAAAAAAAATGTGTACTCCTGAAAAAAAACAGAAGAGTCCTAAATAAACCCATACGATTGATCATTTCAATAACTATCTCTACATTAATTGAATTATCTGGCTTTGGAATTGATTTGCTTTTAAAATCAGGTTCATTCTTCCGTATGCAGCACCTGGTTCATTAGGTCAAGTTCCGACATCAAATTAATTCTGATCATGTAAAATTTCATGAATTATGCAATATTCGAGTACAGCCTTACCCGTATTTCATGAAAGTCCGTCGAATTTGAATTCCACGCATCTGCTATTAAATTATTCTCGTCATTTGTTAACTGAATTATCTCTCGTCGACGTCGTCGATAAATTCTGTTTTTCAAATGTTGTCAAAACAATTTCGATGACTGTCATGCGGATCTCATTTGAATTCCTGGACTCTGGATTTGCATTTTTGATGAAGTTTCCCACTCACTGCAGAAAAAATTCTCCTCGTAAAAATGTGAAAATTGTTTCGAGTATTCAACTTTTTTTGTGGTCTTCGTTTTTTTTCAAGGATGAAGAAAAAAATGATTTTTTTTTAAATTCCAAGGATGAATACCTTGGTGTCCCATGAAAGCAACCATACCATTCACATTCCATGAGTGTAGCAGAGCGTGTTGATGCCTGGTGGAACGTCTTTACTTCCCAGTCAAATCCAGAGCATTGACAAGCTATTAGTCTCTCCCACTTCCTGGTCTTAATGCCCTTATTCCGAAGGCACCCATTAATTCCTCGTCCCGGTAGCATCACATTCAGGCAACATGTATATGTGTGTGTGAAATAAGCGAAAGAGAAAGACAAATAATGGACTCAATATGGGTTTTATCGAACCTGAAAATCAATGTTTCGTCGTACGCTCAACAGTGGGTCCTGTAATTGTTTTTACGATTCCCTGGTGTGTGTGTTTTTTATTTTATTTTTAATTTTTTCATTTGTGATCGCAGTACATGGTATTGAACACAATATTCCCTTGATTGGCTTATCCTGCTGACTCTTGCCACAAAACTAACCTCAGTTCTCGCGTTATCATTATATTTTCAAGGTCGCTTTTAGTCGTTACTGCTCGTCATTAGTCCATTAAAAAAAACTTGGGCAAAACGGGAAAAAGAAGTGAAACGACGAATAATTGAAAAAGAAATTAATTCAGTACTGTCGGATATATTCGAAAGTATTTTCAAATTATATTCTTTGGGCATCCGAGTTTGTCATGAATTTTTTCATTCATTGTGGGATCGATCCCAAGAACACCAAGGTTTTGTTCGTTTCGTATAACTTTTCTCCAATGGCAGCCAATTCGAAAGCTTATTTTTGTCAAATTTAAATTCAAGTATTATCCAACATCAATACCGCAAATATTGGCGATATCGGAACATTTAAAAAAATCCTCGCTGAGGAAGTTATTCACAAATTTTTAAAATTATTTGGTTGCATATTAGCTATTCCCGATGTCCCAAAAATGTTGTTATAGCATGCATTCAGATTTCCCCCAAGTATTTATGCATGTTTTCAATTGTCTGGTCTACTCCCAATGTAAAGCTGAGGCAACCAATATCGGAAAAACCGCCGATAAATTATTTCGACCGTTCGATAAGACTTCCAGCAAGGAAATCATACCCCTACTAAAACGTATCGACTGACTCTTGTGATTTGAATTATGTTTTATTCAAGCTTTTGTTCCACGAAGCTCGGAACGTGTCGCAATTTTGTTATTATTCAGAAAGCTGAAGGTTACTTACGTGTGGCTTCGAGATTAAATGTTTTATTCCCGTAAAATATGCGGCATTTCTCAAGCACGCTGAAAAATCACTTACCTTTTCAACATACAGTGCCCAGTAAAGCGTCGAAGGCTGAAACACTGATTACTGGGCCGGGGACACAGCGAAACACGTCTATGCGAAATAATGATTCCCTCATTTTCTCCCTCCTTTCCTCGTTTATTAAGCAGCACCACCTTCAACATGTAAAGATTAGAAAGAGAGAGAAAAAAATCAAGCCAAGGAAGTGTACAATATTTGATTACTCCTTCGCCCCGAGGCGGAATATGGCCAATAAAGAAGCATCCGTGGCAAGTTGATGACGGGGTTACGGGACCGGGTTTTAAGTGCGACTGACGTGATCTATGCCAGACGACAAGGCCGGAAACAAGCCCGTGTCTGTGTGTTTTGTTTGGCCCGCGATTGTGTCCGATTTTTTTTTTCTTTTTTAATCTGGCCTGTTGTAATTTTCGCGCTAAGGAGGCCCCCGCAAGTTCCCCCTTTTGTGGGTTCGTTACGAAGCCGAGGCTACTGTCGAAAAACCTGACATGGGTCAGTTGCGCAACAGCGGGACAATTTTTCAGCGCCACCTTCTGCATTCGCCTTGGCTCTGATGAAATGCTCGGTTTCATGGATGAAGGAAGAAGCGAAAATAATTGATAGAATTGAGAATTTATAATTGAAAATTAGCTTTCAGTCCTTGAGACGAGTCCGATTAGAAGAAATGGGCTTCGCAGTCAGTCGAAAAATTAAAAAGCTAACAAACGTATTCAAGTGGAAGAGAGATAAATTGCACTGACTGATGTTGTTGGTCTTTTCCAGAGAAACAGAACGTGCTGCTAATTTACAAATTTAAAAAAAGGTTCTTAATCAACGTTGGACAAGTTGTAATGATCCTCGAGTCGATAACTTTTTGTCCCAAAATTTGAGCTCCCCGATTTTTCGATCACCATAGTAAATTACTTTAGAAAGCCATAAAATAGCCAATTTTAAAGGAAATTTTCCTCCGTTTTTTTTTTCATGGCCATGAAATACCTTAGTTTCATCTTTGTTTTCCCTGAATTTTAGACTCGAAAATTTCAGTGTTTGAATGACAGATGGCGCAAAATGGATGTTATAAAATTCATTCATTGAAATAAATTTATCATCAGGTCTTGAAATAAACGACAATCGATTTTTTTTGTGGAAATGGAAATTCATGAAATTCTAAGAAGGCATTTTTGATTAGGCCTTCAGGGGTCGAAATTCTGCCACTCCGAAGCGAATTCCGCGAGGCTTGTTTAAAATGGCGGAATCCGTTCTCCAATTTTTGTCATGATTTTTTTTGGTTCATGTTATATATTTCCGTCGTGAAAAAAGTATCCTGATTTGTTGAGTTTTGTTTTCATGAGATTCTTATCTTCTCCGGTTCAGGTGCGGTATTTCTAGAACGTGTCGAGTGGAGGCGAGCAGTGGGATTTTTGGGGATCCGTGCCCCGGAGTGCGGAAATATGTCGAAGCGCATTACAGATGCGAAACTGGTTAGTGAGAGGGAATGGAAAACTATTTTCCCCCTCTTTATTTTTGGGTGACGGAGTTTCTGGGCTTTTCTCTTCATTGACTAACCCGTTTAGTTGTGGTTTGTGGACACTCTTTTTTTGTGTGACTCGGTGAAGGGAACTTAACCGGAATAATCCATTCTGCAACTGTGCTTGTCCGCTGCGATAATCCCGAAGATACCCACGCATGAGTTGCTCAACAATAACGAAAAGCGTTTAATCTCTATTGGACACTAAAAACAGATACCTTTTTTCATGATTCAATTTTTTAGTTATTTTTGGAACCGTCCGAGTCAGTGTTTCCCCGAGATAATGCCACTGATGGATTTCCTGAAAAAACTTGATATTGCATTGGCATAAGACCGGACTTATTTTCATCAAATTTGTAAAATTGTTGTAGAATCCTGAAACAACGAAGCTGCGAATTTCAGAAAATGAAGTTCGCTTTGGAATGAGGCCATTTTTCTCGAACTCTTGCAGGAATAACTGCGCAATTCTTCGATTTGATAAACTTGAATTGTACGTGCACTAAATCGGATTGATTTGAAATACTGCAGATCAAGCGGAAAGTTGAAAAAAGTTTCCCGAAATTTTGCTGGAATTTATTTTCGTTTTGAGGAAAAATTTTCTGACGAATCCATTTGCTAACTTATGAAATTATCTTAAAATGCGAGTTGCACCGAATTTATAAATCCGAAAGTGACGTCAGTGTGGCGTTGTTTCTGCTTGTTTTAGTGTGCAGATAATTTTTTTTCGTGTTCTGAATTACGACCATTAAATTGTGGACATAATTCGGGAATTACAAGGACCGGAAGTTGACTTGAGATAATTTCTGTTTTTTTTTTTTTTTTTTTGCTGGACGAGGAGAACGGAGAGAAATAGTGGTTGCTCCTGCGAGGCGTTAACTCGTTGCGGCGTGAGCCCGAAAATAATGGATATAAATGCAAGGGACTCATTAAGATCTTTCGAATCAGGGGACAGATCATGACTCGAGCTAGTGTGAAGATGAATTCTGTTGGCATTCGACAATGATCTGGCGAGTTCGATGACGAGTACAGATTTGGTCGTCCCTAATGAGTGACGCCTTCTTTTTCGGTCTCGTTCCCTTCAATCTCTCCTCACCGGCTCAACAATGATACCGAGTTTCGAACAGAGACGGATTTTCAACAGAAGAAATGTATACTGTACCGTGAAACGAGCCCCACACTTGATCGGTTTCAAGTGCCAGAAGTCGAGGCAACCGAGCCCCTAGGGCTCGGCAACACGGAAAAAACGAGGCCGAAGCCTGGTCTTGAACGCGCGGGTTTCGGGTTTCTCGCACTAGGCGGCGGGCGCGTATATACAGTATAGGAAAAGAAAAGGGGTTATTCACTCAAAGGGGCCGAAGAAAATTCGTTTATTTGCCTTCATGGTTTTTGAAGGTTTCGGGGTGTGCTTTATTTCTGCGATACAGTATTTTTCTTACGAATCTGAGTGGGATTTGGGATTGAAAACGGCGGCATTCCGAACAGCTTTTAAAAGCGTTCCGACGAAAGCGGCGTAAGCAAGCTTTTTTTTTTTATCTGTTGGGTTACAAAGAAGAAATCTTCAAGCAATGAAGAATTCGGGTTTCAAAATTTTGAAAAATAGCATAAAAATCATATAGAGATATTCGGAAGCTCGGCAAAAAGGAAAATGCTGCCAATGCTGGATTTCTTGAAATTTGCTTTCGGAAATTTTGGATTTGCTTTGTGTGACTGGAAATGAAAGAGTTTGAACACCGGCGCTCGCTGCTGTTGACTCGCACAAAGCAGTAAACAGCGTCTCTCTCGGTTCTCCCTTTGGAATCGATGAGAAAAAAACAGCATAATTTCTTTCGATAATCTTCAAGGTTGAGATTTGCTTGAGAAAATTCCGTCTGGCTTTTGTGAGTCAGAATTTTCCCTCGATGCATGGAAAGAATTCGCCGAGAGTTCCCATGGACGTTTATCGTGCGTTCTGATGATAAAACCAGTGATGATGACCAGCCCGCTCTTGATTCGTTCAGCATTTCATTCCGGTTATGTTTTTCCACTTTTTTTATTTTTACACGCTGCTCCTTTCTTGGGGGAATGGAAAATTTTTGACAAAAATAAACGAACGAATCGAAAGGTGCGGCGATCGGTCTGCTTGCGCAGTCCTGGCCAGCTCGCTCCTGTTCGGGGATCCGTGCCCCAACATCCGAAAATACTTGGAAATTCAGTACGACTGCGTATCCGGTGAGTATCTTCATCTTTTTTTTCTCTCCTGATTATCCCGTTATATCGAGCGAAAAACAGAGACGCTTTTTGCATGAATCTGTCACGCCCAGACACCGGAGTGCGACGGAGAGATTCTCCGGCGAAGATGGGGACCGTTCCATTGTTTTTTTATTTTTCCTAATCTCACGCAAGGTTTGTTTTGCAATTTAAATTAGCTGCTTCGGATGCGTTTTCCATTCCCTCGGCATTTTTTATTTTATATTCATCAATTGCGAAATAAACGTACTGTACTCATTCATTCGCCGAGAGAAAAGAAAACGGAAGCACGAGAAGGAAAAAAAATCGAGATTCAGGGCTGTTATTGTAGTGATCGACCATCAGAAGCATGGTTGACTTCAATTTAGAAAAAATAGCTGGTGATGCTGAAAAAGATTCCTGTCCTCGTCGTATTTTGTCAGTGGAATATCGTAAAATGAGAATTCCTCATTAATCCTGAAATCTGTCACTTGGAATGCATCATGATGAAAGTTCCGGAGAAACCTATTTTATTTTCGTTTTGTTTTTGTGGATCCAGTCTGGAATCTTGTACATTGGGTATTTAGACTTGGTGATTCCGATGCTTCGGAAAATTTTTATTTAATTTGCCGTGCATATGCGTAAAAATCGTCGTTCTAGTATGTTGTATGGCAAGTTGCTGTTTCTTTTTTTAATCTTTTTTCCTTTGGCTCGTCGTTGTTGGCATTATACAGTGGTTCTAGTTTTCGATCGATGTTGTGTATCAAGTTTCCACTACGACCCACATGCTGTACGTTGTTTCAAGCCCTCGACAAATTTATGTAGCTAAACGGGGACGGGATGATCAGAAATTCTAAACGTACTCGTATTCGTGTGAAAGGAAAAAATAATAATGCAGTATCGAGAATAATGTCTGCGTAATGTACGCTGTACTTGGGTGCGTTTTAAAATTCAATTCATTCTATTCATGTCCTTCTGAGTCTAAATTTCCAGGATTCCAACCTCGATCAAAACCCGACAGGCAAAATTACTCCCTTGATACAAAATTTTAGATTACTATAGTACTGTACATTATTTCTTGAATTTGAGCCCACGAACAGCTGGGGAAAGAAAGGGAAATTGAGCGTCACATTTTGTCCCAAATTTCAGATGCTTTCCTCGTGGGTCGCTGAAGGTTTCTGTAGGATAAAATGATCAGCATTTGGAAGGAGACTTGGTTTTCAGAATTATGTATTGTACATGATACAGTTGACGAGTTACCAGAAATGTAATAATTATATTCACTGCTTTTGTTTAGAGAAAAAAAACCTCTCGTAAGAATAAATTTTCATTTCGAATCGATTCGAATATTTGACAGTGTCTTAATTCCACTTTCGTCATAAATCGTCGAATGAAACTCAATTTTAGCCGTGTAACCTTCGTATTACCCAATATGCTATTTGATTCTCTTTTTAATTATATTTCAGCCGTAAAATTTTGTATTATCCGATGTGCGATTCGATTGCCTTTTTAAATTCAAAGTTGGCATCGGTATCGTGTTTTTATTTTCTGTGCAACCACCCGCTTCGTCCAAGTCAATTATACTATTCAAATTAAATATAAATTGGAAACATCGAATGTATCCACTCGGGGAAACTGTGCAACTCTTATTTGATTTCGAGCCAAGGATAAATTTCCAAATCTACCTGCTATTTGCTTATTTTTACAACAAACTTTTGCCGTGGTATTTTTCACAATTTTGTTCACTGTCGCAATTTTTCTCCGAAATGTAAATTCGAAGCAATGAGATATCCCGTTATTCGTGGTACCGTAACATTCCTTAGTCTGCGTACATGTTTTTTCTTTCTTTTCTCTTCATCGAACAATGTACGCACTCAATTTGAAAGAGAGGGAAAAATGCACCTGACGAGCGATACAAAGAGAATTTGAAATACCTCATTCTACAAAACAAACACATAAGCTGTAATGGTCACGGAAAATTGCTTGTTTTTCGACTGGATACAAAACGTCCCTGTCTATCTACGAAAAAAAAAGGTCATGATCGACACTCGAGGATGAGATCGTAACACGGCGCTGCATTAATAACGCTAGTACAATGATGTGGGATTCCTCACGGATCGTTGTTCCTCGCACCAACATCCCCTCTATATACAATAACACTACTGTGCTGCACTATTCTCTTTATTTTAATCTCCCGTTCTTCCAACATTCTTTCTTCGTTCGTCTTCACCATCATCATCATGATCTTCATTCTCTGAATCTGGCGGCCGTGAGCCGCGGAATCAAGTTTCGGTGAGGATTCCAAATTAGAAGCCCGCGCCATCCGACAGGGCGTGAAAAATTGATGAGTCAAGATCCGCCGGCGTTGATACGGGTGGGAAAGGAAGACGGATCGCGTCGATCTCAGTGACAACCGTGATCTTTGACGCCGGAGGGGAGAGAGAAAAAAAAGTGGAAGATTGAAAAAAAAATAATAGTAAAGTAAACCGTACGGGAAACTTGACCGGGGAAAAATGCGGATAACAAACGTGAATATTATTCCGTACATAATATGCCAACCACACTTTGGGGCCAAAAAGAAGCAAACTGGATTTATATAAAGAGGAGGAAGGAAGAAAGAAAAAGCACGCAGTCGTCGACGTGCCCGGTGATGGATCGGCAACGCAGTGATTCCAATCTCGTTGTTTTTGCTTCTCCTGCTGCTCATTTTCCTCATTTTCCTACGTTTTCGATGATAAGTATGCAGTGACAAGTAAGAAAGGAAGAGGAGGAAGTAAAGAAGGTAACAAAAAAAAGATGCGAACCGGTGATGCCTCGCTGGTGGAATCGGTCAGATTGGAATCTAAGCCTCATCAAACCCGAGTCCTAGGGTCTCTGGTTTCTTTTTCTATTTATTTATTCATTTTTTAAAAATCTAGTCGTGGGTTTTTTGTACCTGTGAGTTGCAATCAACAAACTATATTCGTCACGTCGCATGGGAGTGCGTATACGCATCTTTCATTTTTCTATATTCTTTCTTTCGAAAATAGTCCTGGTCCCTGTAGAAACAGTGTTTATAAGTTTCAGGGTTCCAGTTCTTGTTCGCCTCCGAACTGCGAATAATTTACAGTACTGACCTTTAAAAAGGCACTGTATTCTCAGTCTTCGTTTAAAATAAATATGCTCGACTCCGAATACTTCGAAGTTTGAACCAATTGTTTTTATTTTTAAATACAAATATCGACTGTTGGGAGCATAAATCAATTTAAATCATCAATCGGGAAACCGATATTGAGATTTCACACATTTTGGACCTCGAGTTCGAAAGACCGAAGCATTCATAGTCCGACTTTGTAAAATATACCCTAGAGTTGAGCACCAATGAAAATCATTTTAAAGCAATTTACCCCAACCATAAACCAAGCGTTGGTGTTCACATATTACCGTACTATTACTTCTTTTTGAAAATTGGTCGTACATTTTTTACGTCATCCCATATAAATTTAATTTACGTTTTAACGACCTGAACACAATTTTTTTTCAAGGAAAAATTCGAATTTATTCGTCTAAATATTTGATAACCAAAAAGGGGTGGGGGACAAGAAAAATATGGTTTCCAGGTACATTTTTCGTGCATGGAAAAGCTCAGAATTCATAAATATTACATCTTGTCCATCTCCGGGAGAAAAAAGCTCCTTTCGTGGAAAAAAAGGAATGCAAAAATAAAACCATGGAAATTAACTTGAAGCAGTAAAAATCAACTGGTGCGAAAAAAATAAACGCAAAAATAATGTTTTCAATCTCTCCTTTGCAAAGCTCACCTTTCGTTTGTAGCGGAAAGTTCAGAGTTCGTAAATTCATCATGGTAATAAAAAAAAAAAAAAAAAAAAAAGATGCGAACCGGTGATGCCTCGCTGGTGGAATCGGTCAGATTGGAATCTAAGCCTCATCAAACCCGAGTCCTAGGGTCTCTGGTTTCTTTTTCTATTTATTTATTCATTTTTAAAAAATCTAGTCGTGGGTTTTTTGTACCTGTGAGTTGCAATCAACAAACTATATTCGTCACGTCGCATGGGAGTGCATATACGCATCCTTCATTTTTCTACATTCTTTCTTTCGAAAATAGTCCTGGTCCCTGTAGAAACAGTGTTTATAAGTTTCAGGGTTCCAGTTCTTGTTCGCCTCCGAACTGCGAATAATTTACAGTACTGACCTTTAAAAAGGTACTGTATTCTCAGTCTTCCTTTAAAATAAATATGCTCGACTCCGAATACTTCGAAGTTTGAACCAATTGTTTTTATTTTTAAATAAAAATATCGACTGTTGGGAGCATGATTCAATTTCAATTAGCAATCGGGAAACCAATCTTGAGATTTCTCACATTTTTGACCTCTAATGCAAAAGACCGAAGCATTCATAGTCCGACTTTGTAAAATATACCCTATAGAGCTGCGCACCAATGAAAATCATTTCAAAGCAATTAACCTCAACTATAAACCACACTTTGGTGTTCACATGTTACCGTATTACTTCTTTTTGAAAATTGGTCGTACATTTTTCACGCCATTCCATATAAATTTAATTACGTTTGAACGACCTGAACACAATTTTTTTTCAAGGAAAATTCGAATTTATTCGTCTAAATATTTGATAACCAAAAAAGGGGGGTGGAACGACAGGTACATTTTTCGTGCATGGAAAAGCTCAGAATTCATAAATATTACATCTTGTCCATCTCCGGGAGAAAAAAGCTCCTTTCGTGGAAAAAAAGGAATGCAAAAATAAAACCATGGAAATTAACTTGAAGCAGTAAAAATCAACTGGTGCGAAAAAAATAAACGCAAAAATAATGTTTTCAATCTCTCCTTTGCAAAGCTCACCTTTCGTTTGTAGCGGAAAGTTCAGAGTTCGTAAATTCATCATGGTGCGAGTACACAACCACGAAGACAGAGATCCAACGCAGAACGACCGGTTCCTTGATTGCTAATTTAAAACCGAATGATTTGTAACTATTCGTTTTTTCTCTTCACGGGGTATAAAAATGCGAAAGATACCCTCGCTCGACTAGGACCTAAAAACCTCTCATCTCGGCATGCGCGATAAACTTCTCCATTTATATTTTCATTTTTATTTTCCTTCAGACCTACTGTGAAAGAGCTTGAATGACAGCGGCGTGGTCTTTTTTTCTTTTTCTTTGGTGAAATGGAACCTGTAAGTACTGGCTGTAACACGGGGAGTACTTTCGTTATATCCTCCAGAATGAACGAACGAGTTTTCTCTTGCCTAAAGGCCATGAAAATCGTTTCATTTTCGAAAAAGGGGGTCATTGAGGCTTAATAGGGTTTTTCTCCTGAGGTCCTATCACCCCCCCCCCCCTGGGTGTTTAATGACACAGGGAAAGTGAATCAGATTCTTCTGAGCCGAAAAACATTCAACTGGGAACAAATTTGCATGCCATCAAAATACCGCTACTGTGGGATTTAGTTCTCGAATTTCCACACTACCCGGGAAGAAAATTGAAAGATAGCTCATTTCTGTCAATATTTCCTTGCATTGATTTCTGGATCAATAAAGAGCTTTGAATTGCTGTGGGTCTTTAATTAATTTTTCGAAATCAATCTATTTCGTTGGATAGGAAACGGAAACGTTGCGAGAAAATTTCCTCGGTACAATTTAAAAAATCCGAATTACGAACTGAACATGAATAACTTAGTGTGAAAAATCATGCGGTATTGTGTATTTTAAGCTTATGATTGATACAGTATACTTCAATGAATTTGAGCTGTTCATGTTTCGAATGTAGAAACTACGTTTAATTTTCTTCTCATACTGAATGCGATGAATTCTCGGTGAGTTTGTGAAGGTAATAAAAACTCTAATATACCTGGTAATATAAAGTCAATGAAAGTTTATAAAGGTATAAAGGTAAAAAAATACGTTTCTGAATTATTTTCTGAAAATTCTTATATTTTACGATGGTGCACGTACAAAAACATCTCTTGACCGCAGACAGTGCGAAATTTTAAATTCATGGAAAGATTCGAAGTCATTGCGAAATTTTTAGAAAATTTGGAATACAATACTGTACCTGCTTAATTTTCGTAGCAGTGGGATATTGCCTTCATCTCCTTTATCTGTTGTATTAAAAATACTCTCTTGAACTGGATTGAAATTTTGTGGTGTTTTTGCAATTCTCTTGTAAAAACTAGAGAAGCATTATTCAGAGTAATCATCTAGGCCCAGAAAAGCTGAAGTCTGAACAAGAAAATTTGGTTATTTGTGGTAGCTCCGTTTGTACGATTGTGCAGTACAGTATACACGCTTAAAGTTGAAGCAGTGGTTCGATTATAATCTCAACCTACGGTATATGTAATGCAACCACGTGTTTCACAATTTCTCATCGAAAGTGAAAACCGTGTCTTGCCCGAGGTAATTTCATGGGAACTTTTTATCGGAGTCATCCGGAAGCACTTCGCCGGGGTTTCGNTCGGGGGGTTTTATGCAATTCCCCCTGCCCGTTTTGGCGGGATTTTTTGGTTAGAAAAACACCCAGGTGCTGGGATTTTCAAAGTTAACGAATTTGCCAGATGTTGGCAGTTGTCAACAGATTTTTAGTGCTGTTTTGAAACTCTTGTACATGGTTTTCTCCCGGCAACCGGGTGTTCTGTTTTTGCTTGTTTTTACCAGCAGCTGGTAATGTTTTCGTTTTGTCCCTGAGCTCAGAATTTTTTGGGGAAGGAAACATTTCCCTTCTTTTACGAGTGTGCCGATTTTACAATCGGTCCAAATTGCCCCAGTTCTGGGAACCGTTTTTTCTTTCTGTATTTTTCCTTTTCAGGATTTTTTGGCAATTTAGTCATCAGCTTGTATTGCCCCGGTTCCGGGGCACAAATTTTTCTCTTTCTTTGTCCCTTTTTTTTCTGCACATCCCCAGATGCGCTCATCAAATTACCAGTCAACGTCTTCCTCCCTTTTGCAGCGGCGTCCGTTGCCACCAAATAAATTTCGCACAATTTGTGGTAGCTCCGTTTGTACGATTGTGCAGTACAGTATACACGCTTAAAGTTGAAGCAGTGGTTCGATTATAATCTCAACCTACGGTATATGTAATGCAACCACGTGTTTCACAATTTCTCATCGAAAGTGAAAACCGTGTCTTGCCCGAGGTAATTTCATGGGAACTTTTTATCGGAGTCATCCGGAAGCACTTCGCCGGGGTTTCGAGACGAGTTTCCGGTACCGACAGGAAATTGGCTCGACTTTTCCGAGTATTAGCACGTGAAGCCAATTTGTGATCCATTTTTCTTCGTATCCGTTCCATGTGTTTCTGGATCGATCGAAATATAGACATTTGATCGCCGAGCTGCGATTAGAAAACCTCTGTTTTACGACTCTCGTCTCGTGCTTTTGATCGACCTCGGTCACTTTGCATGGCAAGTTCAATAAAAACGCGTCTTTGATGCTTCTGACGATTTATGCCATCACCTAGTGAAAGTACCGTGTAATCGGTTCAGCAATCACAATATATACATTTATTTTTATATATATTACTAGAGAATTGCAAAAACACCACAGAGTTTAAATCCAATTTGAGAATTAAAAATATTATGGATACAAATTGGATGGTGTGGTGTTTTTACAATTCTCTAGTAAGCAAAAAAGAAGCACCATCCAGAGTAATCCAGGCCCAGAAAAGCTAAAGTTTGAACAAGAACATTTGGTTATTCGTGGTTACGAAATTGTTATCAGAAATTACGGATTCAAAAATGATGAAAGACGTGGAATAATGCCGAGGTTATCTCTATTCGTTGTATTGTACATAACGAGGAACGTTTCGAATGTTTTTCACCAGGAACCTCTGTTTAATTTCGAAAGATTCCCTTCAATCCAAAATTCGAGTAGAACAAATCGTGTTTCACCCAATTTTGCTTCGCTCTCGGCGCCACTTATAATTTTTCCCGAAGATGGCGTTTTTTTTCAACTTGAACATGCAGAAATTCTCAGATCTGAGTAAACTGTCAGTAGGTTATCCGAATGTTAAAAAACATTTGGCAGCTACTAGATTTCTTGGAAAAAAGTAGAACTTGTCCATGTTTATAAACCTGAAGCATACAAAATTATTAAAACACATTTCGCCGCTCTGTCCATATCGTCATGGTTGAGTAAAAGTCGAAACAAGGGACAGGGAATCGTTTTGTGTAAAAAAAACAAAACAAAGAGAACCATATATTCGCAGAAGAATAATTTGCGAGAAAAGCAAAGGTCTGCTGAGATTCATCAAAGAATCCTCTTTTTATTTTTCTGCTCCAAAAAATCGAACCCATATGCATCCTCGACAGCCCTTGAATCAAGCCTACATCGGTTCACAAAGAAAACAAAGAAGCTAGTCTGGTTGAATGAAAGCGGTTCATTACGAACCCGCAGAATGACCTCATGCGTCTGTAACCGCAAGCAGGGGGCATCACTGAAAATAGAAAAAAAAGGTTGTTTTTGACTGGACACATGGGTAACCCTGCAGCAACCAGGAAAAAGAGGTTCTGTAAGGCGTGATTCCTCCTCTCGTTGATGAATCGCCGGCATCGCGCGAGAAGGAGAGAAAAAAAGGGGGCAGGAAATGACTGGCTCACGCCGTGATTAATCGACTCAGACATGATCCCGAAAACGACCGTTCAAACACCGCAGACAGTGAAGGGGAGGAAGTGGAAAAATCTAATAATAAAAAGTCATTCTCGAGGGGTTTCCGGACATGAAAAGAATGGAGAAAGTGAGACGAGGGCTTTGGAAATAAATAACGACACATTCGACGACTTTTCTGATGCCTCGAAATCCCGTGGCTTTTTGGCGATTTCTTTCGAACAGTATGTTTGTGTATGAGGGATTGTTTCATGAATTGCGTATCGTCTGTGCAGTACTTTGAAATGAAGTTCCCCAAAGTATCCATATATTTGAGCCAGATTTCTTGAGAGATCTATTCCAACCCGAACTTGTGTCATTTTCATCAGTTCTGCGCATTCGTTGCATCACTAGAATCCCGATTAACGAGACCAGAATACTTTTTTAAAAATAGAAATTTGATGGTCAGATCATGAGATATCGTCGCTAATTCCTTATTGCAAACCCGTTATTTATTAGTTTTTGAACATAATTCTGTAAAATCATGGAAAACCAGGAGTGGTGATTTCCCAGCGTTTCACAATTTTCTCTTTTCCGTATTTTTTTCACAGTATTTCAACAGGATTGAGTAAAATTTGTAAAGCAATGAAAGATTACTCTGTGAACGAACTCATGTCGAACGAGCGAAATTTAATAATGATGATAAAAATGAACATCAAGCCCTACTATTCATTTTTATTTTTAAACATTTTTTTTGGCGTTTGAAAGTTTCCGTTTTCCTCGGATTCGTGTCTGAATTTCGCGACAGAAAAAGTTTCCGTCGACGCATTGTTGCTCTTATCGTCTTGCTTGTGTAATTGATTCCGGAAGATCCCATGTGTTGGTCAATGGAATTGAGAATTCGTACCTCTTGCTGCTGTATCTTCGATTCCTGGTCGACGGGATCGGGCTCTTTTTAATTCCACAGAACAAGCACTTCTGGATCGAGGGGGAATAAAGAAAACTAGATCAAGGCGTTGTCCGTATAACGCGTGTGTGCGGATGGGTATCTATATATATATAATACGTTCTAGGGCACTCTCGAAACTTCGAGAACTTACTTCAAACTTGGAAAAAGGTTTTTTTGAAGCCGAGAGAAGCCGTGAACTTTTATCTGTACCACGTAGACTTTCTTGAATTCCTGAACTACATCATTTCATGGATTGCGTCCCACGCCTGAAGTGACCACGCGGGGCACAATGTGCATGAACCGATTTGAAATTGTGTTTATGCTGTCGAAAAATTGCGAATTTATTTGAATGTTCGATAAAATGAAGGAAAGATTCCTTTTCGTATTTCTCAATATTTTCATATTTTACTGAAATATTTTAAAACATTGTGAAATAGTCGAGAAACTCGACTGTTTCATGATGGAATTTTTTGTTTCGTGCCTCTTTTTTATTTTGACATTTCTAGCAATGTTTTCTGCGAAGCGTTTTGGAATTTTAAAAAGAAGAAAAAATGACTTCTGAAGGTTTTCCTTTGGAACTTTGTGACAAACTTATGGAAACACCCCTTGGTACATATTCGCACCCCTTCAGTTGGGTGCATTTAATTTTCGGAATGACGCGGATGTGGGTTGGGTTCGAGAGCTTTGCGGTTCTAGTTGACCTTTGCACTTGAAGGCTTTTGCATGGCTGCACGTGGTTTTTTTCTTTTCTTTTTTATTTATCCTCATGCCTTTTTTCCTTTTCTTTCTGCTTCCCTTTGCAATTGCGGTTGAAGTGTTTGCTGGTGCTGTTTCGTGTGAGGAAAGATGAGCACGATGCATGATTCGATTTCCTGTTGAATTGTATCGCAGATGTTGCTTCTTGTTCGGAAACCCATTGCTTTCGGTGACCGACTTTTGTTTGAACTGCCTTTCACCTGCCAACTCCGTTTATTTTCGTTTTTTTTCGTGCATGTTTCGGGCAATCCAGGAAGAAAAAAAAAAATGTGGCTCTTGTTGAGGAAACTTCTGTGGAACTTTTCCGCTTTAGATTTTACTTTTGTTTTAAAAGCTCGACAGAAAATAAGGAAGAGCATTGATGGAATAATTCATGAGTCCTCAAAAAGCGATCGAAGATGAAGGTTCAAAAAATTGTTTTACAAAATAATCTGCTTTGAGGATCACTTCCGTTTTTCGTATTTATGCTGATTTTTTGTGATTCGGAAATTTTTTGCTTTGGTAAATGAAAGAAAAATCATCAACCCAGATGGACTCCGTAATCGAAATGGAACGAATAATTTTCTAGATCGAAATCTTTTGGGTGCATGTTCGCAAACGTATTTTGGGCTTTAATTTACTTTTCTTGAATCTGTGCCAAAAAAAAAACGAATAAAAGCGTTCTATCCGTGATTGTCAGGAGGCTTTCTATGCTGAAATGTTGTCGAGTAAGTGAGATTGAAAATGGCAGAGGCGGATCGTGACGTTCTCCAAGCGCTTTGCTGATTAAAAATAAGTTCTTTACGGTACTAACAAATATTACTCCACCTTTTTGTGTCGAGCAACATGTAGTGAAAATTTGAACTTATTTCCGGATGAGTTGACTCAAGAACCGATGGTTTCCTCACTGCCATTATTAAAGGTTATGTTGATTGAAGAGCATAGGATGCTAGTCTGATGAGATGCGTTGAAAGGCTCAGGTCAAACCAGTAGCTCAAATCACTTGAGTAATCGCATTACAGATGAAATCCAATCATACAAGCTCTTTAAACCCGGAGATTTTAACCAGACCAGCGCAAATTTTGGTAAAATTAGAGAAAAGCGTTTTTATTTTGTTGAAAATCGAGCCGAATAATCTCCTTCAGATTCATTCATTATACTTGCTCATGAACTTTCTCATTTTACAAATTTTTAAAGTAAGACATGAAGTCTTGGCCATACTTGAAATTGCTCATGCGTTTCACAGAACAGTATTAATTTCAATACAGCATGCGATGTACTTTTTTTTACAACAAAAATCAGCGTACACATAAAGTCGTGTGTTACATCCTACAACCTATTTTGTCTTGTAATAAATACCACTTGAAATGTACGTTTAATTTTAAGCAATGAAATACAGTTTGAAATGCAAAAGAGGTTTTTAATTTTATTAAATCAATCTCAACTGCCATTTTCAGTCGAGAAGCTCGAGAGTTATATCTTTATTTTTGTCGGAAAGCGCACGAGTCAAGATTTTTATTTTTGTCGAAAACTCTTCCTGGAAGATTAATCTGGAAATTGATGCACGAAGCATTAAACTCTTGCAGTTATAAAAAAAGCTTCAATTAGATGAAAGTGCAAATTGAAAAAGAAAGTTTCGATGCGTTTCGTAATCGATGGCTTTGAATATTCGAGGGAAAAAATGACGACAGCGTCTGGTCATTAGCTCGGAAAATTTGCCTTTCAAATTTTCAATGTAATTAAATGCGTTTAAGTTTCCACAGAATTTTACCCAAGGTATAAAAGAAAAAGTGGCAAGAAAATGGTATTTTGATGGTCCTTTTGTCGCTTTTTGTGTGTGTCAAACACAGCTGCGCCAGCAACAGTAGCGCCTCGACGTCCACCGCCGTTCCTCGCCACGCCGAAATGGCTCCGCGGCTCTGGCAACAAGCGACCATCGTCATCCCCTGTCACCACCACTACCACGACAGCATCCAGTGTGACAGCAGCAGGAGCAGGAGCAGCAGCAGTGACGACGTCGTCGACTACCACGTTCTCCTCTGCCACGAATGCGACTCCAAAGCCCGGGATACCGACTCCGACCGCGTCGATTCTAGCTCCATCTTTGCACAACGCTACCGGAATACCACCAGCTGCCGGAGCGCCAGCGAAAGCCTCGACACTGGCCCCGTCGACGGTGGTTCCACTGGTGGCTGTCGACATCCCGCGGGTCGCTGACGACGCGTCGTCGGGAAGCTTTGATCTCGAGACCGCTAGGGAAGAGGAAGAGGAGGATGACGAGGATTTGGAAGAGGACCGTTACGTGGATTTCGAGCTGCCGAGTGAGTAAATATTTTGACGGCGCAGGGGGTGCTTTCATATTTCATCGCAAATGAACATGGGGGTGGGGGGTGATTCCCTCTTCCCCCTGGACTGACGTTTTCATCGTTACCTGTGAAATCTTGCCTCCTTTCGCCCTTGTTTCCTGGGGTTCTACGGCTCAATTTAACGAAGCCAGACGGTGAAATCTTTTGATTTTTATTTTTGTATGTCATCTGTGAGTCTACTTTTTCTGGAGTGGCATTCACGAAGTAAAAAAGGTTATGACTTCTTCCTTGTGGCCATTTCCCAGCCCGGGGAATTCTAAGAAGAGATTCGAACGATTACCAGAAACATTATAACTTGCCTATTTCACGAGCTAATTAAGCGATATAGTGTAGCTTTTGAAACTTTAAATTTAAATGCAGCAATTTATTCCGCCAATTGAGCAGAAAGCTTTTCGGATCTTAGCTAGAAATTTCAGTTTTCGTGTTCAACAATTGTAAATCCGTACGAGCGAAAATCAAACCTGTTCAGTTCGTTTCATCGAACTCACGAAATCTCACTTTTCACAGGAGTTTCTCATTTGCTCTATGTGTCTCCATGTAACGAACATATGTTTTATGTCGTATAAAACTCTGTCTTGAAATTGTGTAATTCGTAAGACTTGTGGCATATAGTTCCGTAAAAAGTTGGAAGACTCCCTTCCATGCACAAAAAAGTAAAATGTGCATCTGAGTTACATTCCGATGAATCTGTGGGATAGATATAAAATTTTCCGTCTTAGTTTTTGTGATTAATTTTTGATTATTATTCTGGACCTACAGTTTTGAATTTTGCAGTCCGCTACGAGTAGAGAAACACTTTTTGTGAACTTGAAGACGAAGATCCGTGTTCGACTATTCTTTTATTTCATGAGAATCTTAAATCGAATATATTCCACTTCATTTCTCGCAGAACTATCATCAGTTTTGAGATTGTGCAATCTTTCCATCTCAGGTCATCATTCCTCGGCTTGACTATCAATGACCTCGCGATCAATGAACCAAGGCACATTCAGGCTAATTTATTCGCTGGAAAAAAATAAAATGATGGCTGTTGAAGATACTTGTTTGAAACCCGTGACCTCTCTTGATTCGTAAAAAATAGAGCCCATGTTGCAAACGTGATTTCTTGTGATCTGATTCATCCACCTCGTATAGTAATCAAGTTCTATATTTCATCGAGATATTTATCGCGGGCAGATTCGATCTCTTTTCAACATGTACAATTTCTGATTTAAAGGTCATTACCCATCGAACTGACCATTGATGATGATTTGATTCATGAACCAGGAAATCAAAGTCTTATTCCGGTAAATTTTTGCCTGCGGGCAACAACTGACTACTGAAAATTTTAAAAACTGACAAAATGAAAATTCAAGAAAAATACCTTATCTTTGTTGTTCCTGAAATTTACATACTGCACATTCAAGAGTGTGGGTTCGGTTTCCCGAGATATGGGAGAAACCTAGCATCAACGCAGAATAAATTTCGTACAGTTTTTACGGTACAATATTTAAGGAAATATACTTTGTTAAAGTTGTAATATTTATTTTTAACTATTGACGAATAAATTCCATTGTGTTTTTTTTTTTCTTTTGCCCCGCGAAGTCATGAACTCGAACAGGTTTGCCCTTGAAACCTCGGAGCTCATTGCCTCGCTCATCGTGCTATGGGGATGTTGCCTTTTGAGAACCCGAGGTTCAAGTACGGCACAGCTTAATTGGGCTTCCAGGAGTTGATTCCGGGTTCCGGGGTATTTTTTTGATTTGTGCTTCGCAGCGTACCAGGCGCCAAAGCCGACGCAACCGGCCCCCCGGCACGAGCCCGGAACCTACTGTCCGCCGCGGAATGTGAGGGGCTTGGCGTGGAACTGGACCATGGCCGGCGACGTGCCTTTCCAGGCCTGTCCTTCGGGTTCCGTGGGTTACACTCGGTGGCGATGCGGACGCGACGGCAACTGGGTGCCGCATGACGGACCCGACCTCAGCGAATGCAAATCTCTCTGGCTGTCCAATTTCGAAACCAGGGTAAGTCATTTTCTGACGACGATGAAAAGAAGCAAAGCGAATAATTATTATTTTTTTCTCGAGAGGTTCCCGAAAGCTCTTGAAAAAAATATGAGGATAAATACAATAATATAAGAGCCAAAGATTACATCATTTAGGAGAACCAGAAAACTCCCTTAGGAAAACATCCTGAAGCGCTCCGGACTTCGAGAGAACTCTGCGGAAATTCCAGGAAAGTTTGAACTTTGAATTATCCCTGAGGAATAAAAAAAACTGAAGTGGCATTCTAAAGGCAATTTCATATGAAGGCAGAAATTGATTAGACTTCGAAATTGCTGTACGTGTCCCACTCGAATTGCAAAGGATCCCCAAACGAATTTTGTTTTTCCCGCGTCTCTGTAATAGAAAATGTTTTCCAAAAAGAGGGCCCTCGAGTCAAGAATCTTGGGAACCTCTTCCATGAAGAAAAAGCACTCGTACAAAAAGCCCACCAAATTAAAGCCTTCCACCAGGAGAACATAATCCATCGCGAAATTCGAGAGTTTCTATCATGTTATAAAGTTTGTGCCAGGACTTTTCTGAAATCAGTTATTGATTTTAAATCGTTTATTTTAAATTTGTTTAAATTCAGGCATATCTCGTGTTAAATTAAAGTATAATAAATTACGGATATTTTATTATCGAATGTTCATTCAATTTACCAGAATACAGAAACTCATTCATACTCTTGTGAGCACGCTAGAAAAATAAACTAATGTGCGTTTGCGTTTTTCGCTTGAAAATTTTGAATGAAGTCGTTGAGTTTTTTTTTCATAGAATATAGTGGAGAGAATAACAATGCTTCCTTAAGAATGCAAGTTTCTGTCATTCGTCCAAGATTTTCCGCATGCATCCCAGAACCACCTTGGGTCATTTTTAGGGAGACCTAGACTCATTTGTGAACTAGGAACTCATGTGGGGTTCGTGACCAGATTTGTGTGTGTGTGTGTGTGCTCTGCACAAGGGCGGCATTCAGACCCATTCATCAAACGCACTGTACTCGGGTCGGTGATGAATAATGCCGTGCAGGCAACAGCCTTGAACGAGTTATTATCTGCCCTTCATGTGCTCGTCGTTGTCGGTCTCGGGAGTTCCGTAATTTGCAAAGAAATGTTGGAATACAATGTACATTTCTCATTTTTTTATTTTTACTTTTTGGTTTCATGTGTGGAAATATCGGAAGTTTGAATTACGTCTCAGTTTTCATGAAAGTAATACAGTATTTATACAGTAATTCTTCTTATTGAAAATTGCAACTGTAAACTTTAAATTGTAATGCATCAGTACTGTACATATACTGCAGAGAAAATTTCGGTGATGCGTGTTGATTAAAAAAAATGTTCATAGAGCACTTGAACCATCTTTAGCCACGCGTATTTTCAAAAGAATATGCTCGTACTGTATTTTAAAATTTGGAAGCTCCAAAGGAAAGACTCGAGTGCAGCATTTAAAAAATACAAAGGAGCATTAAGTTTTGATTTGATAGGCGTCATCCTTAATTTTAAATCGGGTGTTTTTCATGTAAAGAGCGTTACGTTTTTTCCATGCGAAAATACTTTCCATTTTAATGAAACTGACGAGAATAACAGTCCTGATCCCTGAAGTGCGTTTTTTGTGTGCCAATCCGACTGCAACTTTTTTGTCTTAATGGCGGTGCTCAGATTACTCGGAAGAAGATATTTCTTCATGCAAAAAACAACTTTAAATTCTAATACAGTAGTACGTATACTGTCGAGAAAATTTTATATTTTGATCCTCAGTGAATGCTTGAAGCCAAAATGTTGCAAAAGAAACAGTCCTGATCCCTGAATTCAGTGCATTTTCATCATGCAACTAATCCGACTGCGACTTTCACATCATAATGCCTGTGGTCCGATTACCCGAAGAAGATATTTTTCATGCGGAAAATCTTATACTGTAATTTAAATAGTGCAAGTACTGTTGAAAAATTGTTCCATTTTTATTTTTCCGTGAATGCCTTATGGCAGAATTTCGCAAAAGGATCAGTTCTCCTGGTCCCTCGAGTGCGTTTTCAATATACTACTCATCCAATCGCGACGTTTTGAGTTATGTTGCTGGTGCTCGTCCGATTACTGCTCAAATAATTACAGCAGGATTATTCAATGTTGAACTTCTCAACTGATCCAAGGTTTTTTTTCCGTTCCAACCTTCAGCTTTCGGACGGTGAATCAGTGGTGACAGTGGCGCAAGACCTGGCACAGGTGACGTCTACAAAGCACCTGTACGGCGGTGACACATGGGCTTCTGCTCAGCTGCTGAGAAGCCTTGCCGATGCTTCGGTCGGAGCCAATGCTGCTCAGGTAATTCATATTCTTCTTCTTCCCTTCTACTCATCCCGCGTCTACTTGAACGCATCTCCGTTCATCCTTCTCATCTTCTTCATTTGAGTAATGAAGTTCTCCGAGACGAACAACCGAGTCCTTGCTGACGAGGTCATAATTTCTGTATCCCGTGAGCCCTCGCAGTAAAAAGCTGGTGAGGTGAAATCGTTCATGATCTACGGTCGACATGAGTCGGGAAACTTACTTCGTTGAATATGGGCTGTGAAGATTCCGCGTGTTTCGCGTACAGCACTGTAAATTTGCCATTTGTGAGCAATGATTTGAAGAAATTTTGTTTTAACTTTGGAGCATTAATTTCCTCACGATTCCTGATGCCAGACTTCTGGAGAAATTTAGCGATGAAGAAAAAGAGCGTGTCAAAATCCGGTTTCGATCTAGAAAAAACCTCTTTGAAGTTCGGTACATGTAGGCCTCTGCAAAATGCGGTACTGTACCTCGAAACAAAAGTTCCCGTGTCTAATCCTAAAATTTGGTCAAATAAGTATGCGTTGAGCGATGACAGAGGCAAGAAGAACACAGAAAATTATGGATTATAATTTCTTCACGATTAGGAGGAGGAATTTAAGAAAGTTTTCCGGTTCTCTCACGACTTCCGAGACTCATTTTTCCCACTGGAAATAATTAGGAGATTTATTGAAAAACGGTATTCTGAAACGGAAATTAAATTTTGCTAGAAACCACGTGAACGCTTTCCGGGCTAACTTGAAAATTTCCTGGACGATCTTATTCAAGATTTTTGAATTCACTCTAGAAAATTTGTAATAGCTTATTTCTTTTAATGCGCGTAACAATTTTGCAAATGTTCTTAAAATCTTGGAATTGCACATCATCCAATAAAATTGAATGTCATTTTTTCAATGATGATTGCCCTCGCTGTTTACGAGAGACCACAGCTTAGAGTTTTTTTTTTTTGCTTTCGTTTTGGGAGCCTTCACTTAAAAAAAAAAGGAAATATCGTTGTGTAGAATGATAGCTTCATGAATTTGAGTTCCCTTTGGGTAATGTTCAAATTTCAAATATTTTTAAAAATCAAAAATATATTTGCTTATCCAGTTTTGGCGAATATAGTGAGAGGAAAAAGACTGGGATGTGGAATATAGATTTTCGTTGAACCTGATTGATTCGATTCACCGATGTGCAGTAATCCCAAATCGGACGATCTCGTTGTAAATTGCGTTATACAGACTGATATTGAGAAGGGGGTAGTTGATGGAAGCGAAATTGATCAAGTGCGATGCCAACTAATTGCTGAGGCATAAATAATGGTTAACGTGGCAGCCGAGGTGAATATTTCCCTCGGTCTCGTGCGGGCTAATTTTCTCGCTGAATGCGATCCCTACTGACGCGTCCGTTGGATGGGTCAGGTCAATAAAGTTCCTTCCTTCCGGCTATTCTCAACTTCTCGGACTGCCTGGTTCTGGTCCCGAGTGTCTTCTTCTTCTTTTTTTCTTGCGAATCTTATTGCAATTTCTTGAATCAATGCGGAGGAACGCCATCCTGGGCGTATTGAGAAAATTTAAACCAATACTGAGTTTGTTTCATCTTTTCTGGCGTAGATTTCTGCCATGATCCATTTTTTAAAGTACAGTATTTTGAAGTCGAAAAGAAAGACGATTGGTCGAAATGTGCAAAAGAGTAATTTTTAGAGGAATACATTTTCGTGCCATTCTTTAAAGCAGTCTTTTCTGAAAAAAGCAAACTTTTCTGCCCTGAACCCGTTTGTCTATGAAATCAAATCCATTAAATTGCCTGATCGATGATTTGAATGTCACAGTTCTAGCTAGAAATGTATGATCATTGCATGATCAGGAACTTCGCAAAAATAATCACCGAGACAAAATGTCCTCTTTGTTTGCACGGAAAAGTTGTCAAAATATTTCCGCACATTTATCTGTCGAAATGAAGAAGAGGAAGAAGAATGATTGTAATGGATAGTACCGGTTCCCTGTCCCCATTCTGCGCGCCCTTGGTTTAAAAAATATGTAAATAAGTGTTGGAACATTTTCCTTGGGTTCCCATTTTCCCTGAACGATGAAATCAGGTACTTCTCTTCATTTTGTTTTTCAAATTTCGGTTAAATTATGATAATCCGCTAGAATGCCGTTTTTATTCGCGAACTTATTTTGAGAATGAGCTACAGTATTGAGTCATTCAAACAACAAAAGAGTATACGGAAACCAACTTTCAATCACAGGATACACTTCAAAAGCAAGTCAGATTCAAACAACGTTGACAAATTATTTATGTTGAGAGCTGGGGAAATCGTGGTCCAGGAAAAGTCTAGGTTACCGGAAGGAAAGTAAAAGAGGGAAGGGGGGGGGGCAGGGGATAGCTTTACTGCCAACCCCAGCCGACATATCTTGACCTCATCGGAAATCCGCGGGATGAAAGCGGAACCGGACGGGATCGATGGAACCCAATCAACGCAAACTTCATTAACTCGTTCGTTAGCGTGTAACGCCGGGTTTCCGGGTGCTTTTGGCAGGTCTCCGAGGTGCTGACGAGCGTGGTGAAGACGGTGTCGGAGCTGCTGGGGGCCCAGCAGCGAGGCTCGTGGACTGATTTGACGGCGTCGGAGCGGCGCCAGGCCGCCACTCGACTCCTGGTCGCCCTGGAGGAAAACGCGTTTGCATTAGCTGAAACCTTTGACGAGGAGCGCCGCATCATCCTGGCCGAGGATCGTGTGTGTGAGTATAAAAACCCAACTTTTATTTTATTTTATTTAGAAACTTTTTATTCACTTTCCCCGTACACAGCATTGGAATTTATTTATTCATTCATGTACAGAAAATCCCGCGACTCGAATATCACCCATAACTCTTGATCTTCATTTCGCACTAAAGTTTTCCAAATATACGCGTCATCATGCGGAAAAATGGAACGTAGATATTGAATGATTGAAAAGTATCGATTCGAAAAATCCAAAACGTAATGAAAGTTTAATTTTCAACGTTTCTGAAATCGTTCAAGGCCAAGGAAAAATTCGTAGCTTTTTCCATGCTATCTAACTGTTATCCTCATTTTCAAAAAAAAAAAGGATGGCTAGGGCTTATGAGTCGAACGAATTTCTTAAATGTTCCGAAATAATAAGTTTTCAACTTTAAATTTTCAAAGTCAAACTCCAAATAGAGAATGATTTCTAAAAAAAATGTGAAAGTTGAGGAAATTGCAGATCGATAGCAAATGAATTACGTACATCTGAAAACGGTCGTGGAAGAAAAAGATCAATTTTAAAATCCGACGAAAGATAAAAAAAGCGGCTTCATTTATGGATTAATTACGCATGTAGCGACAAAAAAAAATGTTGTTGAGGCATATTGACAAGGACTACCAGAACTGTTATCTCTGAAATGTGTCACTGGTTTATGGAAGCTAATTTCCCGAATGCGATGTTATTTCGCCCGAGTGCCGTCGTTTATTTCGCGTTTTCTTGAGATTGATACCATTGTCAAGGACTTAATCTGACATCAAGAATAATTACTAGATCGTGAGTCGCGCAGCTCCCAGCTATTATTTTGACTGAAAAAAAGTAAGCCTCGTGGAAAATCGTTCGAATGTCTCATTTTGACTGCAATTTTGGAGAAACAAAGAAGAACACGCCTTTTCTTTTTTTTCTTGCTTCAAGGGGTTTTCTTGGTCGAAGGGATTGAAGGAATGAGATGCGAGGCAGTTTAGGGGTCTTATTCCAGGCCCATTTCTCGAAGATAAACTCACGTCTTCACAGCAATGAGCCATTCGAACCCGTCGATTTCATCCCGACCGAATGCCAGTAGTTAGCTCGAAGCCGTACAAAAGCCGTATGCCTCCCCTTTTCATCGGGAAAGGTTTCTTCTTCTTCTCTCAGGGTTCGAGTCCATGGACAAAGTTAATGTGATTAGGGATTTCTGTGATCCGCCGTTGGGCAGCATTTCTCTGGGCAAAAGCCGGATTTTCCTTTTCTGGACAGGATCGATCGGAATACCCTACTTTTTGGCACTAATGTATACTGTGTTCACGAAATTCTGGCCCCAGGGCTTCGAAACTAATTTACAAGCCCAATCCGTTAAATCCTGTACCCAGGGTGAATGGGGAAGTTTCTGGTGCGACGTGGCCCTGGAAAGCCTGGAAACTCGATTGTTTTTGGCTGCTTTGTGAAATTCGGTCGAATTATTCATTTGACGACAATTGTTTTCGGGCCAGGCAATCCGAGAATGATTATCTCGGAAAATATTTCGTTCGAGTGGGTCAACAGCGTGAAACCATAGAGTGGAATTGCTTTTCTAATTTTCCTCTCAATTATTTTCAAACGTCCGACTTCAGCTGCCCAAAAACACGCTTTTCTTGTCGCATTAGTAATAATAATTGAAAATTGTGTCGAAGGAAAAATAAGTAATTGCTCCATTCTAGATCTAATTGGTCCAAAGATTTTCTTGAATTGAAGCAAATGCGTTGTAATTGCCGCTAATGGCCTGAAATTTGTATCGAGGAATTCCGCAGTCATTGCGTCTGATTAAAATTCTCGCATATGCAAATTAACAAATGACTTTATTATGCTGAATTGGGCTCATTTCCAAATTTATCATTTACGTGAAAATATTTTGCGTTTTTTTCTCTCCGTTTTTCGCTTTCACGTTTCACGCTTTTCTGATTTTCGCGAAGAGTACGTTTTCCCACATCGTAATTTTGCCAACGAATGAAGTTCGTGTCTTGGAGGAAAATTGCACTCGCTATTCTGGATCTAATTATCACCAGTCTCCTCGTAAATTGAAGCCAATGCATTGCCATCGACGGTGATGGAGACTGAAATTAGTGTCGAGGGATTTATTCTCAGTGTTCTCCTGGCTTTATGTTCGGCTTCTCTTATCTGCAGGTTTGCCAGAAATTCTTCCTATTCCTTTGATTAATCCTGGGATGAATGTTCATGAAATTATTTTTTCCAAAATATACGAATCCCAGGTGCTAGGATATATTTTTCAAGTTTCTTCAGTTTCTGGACGCGAAATGCGTCGGCTACTGACTTTCATCATCAGATATGAGGATTTTTTTTAATAGCGGGCATTTTTCAATCAATTCGCAGAAGGGTAATAATTTTGACTTTCTTCAAATTCGAGGAAATGCTAGCGTTTGAAATCAAATCCTACCTCATCTTTCTCGCCAATCCACTTGGGTGATGTACCCATGGAAAAATTATCAGAAAGTTGAATTAAATGTGACATTGAAAATTACCTTCGTTATTAATGAATGAATCCTACAAAATTTTCTCGAGACAAGCACACGTCGTCCAAAGCTTTTTTTTGAAAACTGGACCTGAAAGATGGCCTTTGAGATGCCATAGTTTTAAACAATACTGTAGTTCCACCTTTCGGACAAAATTGAAATTTTAATTTCGGCAACATCGAAAATTTTTTCGCAGTGCTTTCGGTGCAAGCAGTGGAGACGAATCGCGTGGACAAGATCGTGTTTCCCGGCGAATACGAGCAACAATTTTGGCACAGAACCCCGTCGGCGTGGATGCATTTGCCGGCCCGAGGGATGCGTGGACAGGGACAAAACGTGGCCAAAGTGGCCTTCGTCGTTTTCGACGGTCTCGAAGAAATTCTGAGCCCCCATTTCCTTCTCGCCCTGTCGCCGAGAGATGCCATCAATGACGAGGCCTTTGTCGGTCACAATGGCCAAAATAACGAGACCCAGGTGCTGAATAGCAAGATCATCGCAGCTGCCGTTGGAGAAGGTCGACACGTCCAGTTGCCCGACCCAGTGCATCTCGTTTTCCTCAACTTGCACAAGGACAACGTTTCCAACCCGAAATGCGTGTTTTGGGACTACACTTACAGGTTCGTTTTTTTTTAAAACTTAAAACTGGGCTTGGCGGACAATTTTCCAGAGAACGGACAAAATGTTCATTGAGCCAGGGAAAAAAAATTCCGAGTGGAAACCATGCCCATGAGAAAGAATGAACTGAAGACCAATTTTTTCGGTGCTCAGTCTAAATCATATTTTATTGAATACCGTTCTTCTCTCTTAGATTCGATTGTCAGTGCTGTAATAAATTTATTTAAAAGCAAGCCACGAAAATGTCGTTGAAACGTTTGAAAAATTCCACCCAAACACATTATTGTTTCTGCAACATTTCCTCCTTCGGGATCCTTCCTGATACAGGAAAATGTCGTTACAACGAAGCCGTTGGGACCAGTAAAATAGCTTTGTTGAAATGAAAACTTCGTTGTAACGGAACTCTTTAACATCGTGGTTATTGGGCAGGAATTTAAAAAATTACTTCGTTGTGATCTACTATTCGTTAGAACGATATTCTCCTGTATCGTTTCCTTCGCATGCAATTTGACTTCCAAGTGTAGTTGTACCTCCTTCAGTCAAATCTGAATGGACTCGACTTAGGGCGTCTTTGAGTGAACGAATTTATAGCCCAATTTGTGTGGATCAATCAATTTAAATTATATTCTGGCGTATGTATTTAAAAAGTTCATAATTCTTGAATGTCCTACTAGCAGAGAATTGCCAAATGTTTTAAAATGTAGCCCCGGTTATTTACTAAGATGTATTGACTTACCGAGTGTATATTTTTCATTTAACTTGATTTCAAAATTTTGGTATTTTCCAGTTGGTGGTCAGCATGTAATTCTTGAATGTCGTACCAGCAAAAAGCTGTCGAATGCCTCGCGGAAAAAGTTGAAATCAAATTTTCTGTGATCTAAATTAGCTCAAAAGCAATTGGAAATTTGACCGAGCGAAGTCTGAGGCTAAACATTTCAAATTTGGGGTGATTTAAAAATGCATTTGCCAGGGGGAAATCATTCGAGAGTTATTCTGAGCGTATATATTTTTCGTTATACCTGATTTCAAATATTTCACTTTTTTTTCCAGTTGGTGGTCAGCGGAAGGATGCCAAGTGGTGGAATGGAACAACACCCACACTCACTGCATGTGCGATCACTTGACGAATTTCGCAGTTCTCATGGACGCTGTGCCATCTTCTGCTGGCTCTGATGGAAGACTGCACATGGCCAGTGCTGGTCAGTCTGTGGGCGGACATCATGCTGCAGTCTACGTGGGCTGCATCATGGCTGCTGTCGCTCTCGTCTTGGCCCTGGTTGTGCCGTGTGCACTCAAAGTTCTACAGGTTCGACACCTTTCTATTTTTTTTTCCAAGTATGAAAATAATTGTCACCATGAGCTTCATTTTTTCCTTTTTTTATTCAAAAATAAAGAAAATATTCATTGAGGTGCGTCAGCAACAATTCCCGCGTGGGCGAAGAAAGTCGACCACTTTTCTGCCGGTTTATGAGCTAAAAATTAAAAATTTTTCGGTTGTGAAAGCGCGAATCTCTCGTTCGATTTTTCGACGATAATTGCTAAACTTCCGAGAATTTAACGCTTGAAAAAATTTTGAGATTTCTCCCCCAACTCCTTCTTATGATCATGGCAGTTTTGCGTATATCAAGTAGTCGAGATATTCAGATTACTTTCGGGAAATGGAGACGTCATTTGAGGGGTTCGTATCAAAAGAGTTTTTGTGACGAATGCGACGGAAATGGCGCGATCAAAGCGTGACCCCGGTAAGAAATTGCGTCAAACTTTTTCTTGCCAACTTCGCGTCAGTCTCCTGTGTGTTTTCTCTGGGGACTAACCGGATATTTATGGGACAACATGGAAGAAAGTTTTCTGCCATTTCCTGGCGGGAAGAAGGGAACTTTTTATTCCGCCACGATTTGCATACTAGCATTTCGTTTCGTTCCTATTTGACGAGCCGTAATTTTCTCGGCACAACCTCTAGTTCTTACCGAGAATTGTAGTACTGTACTGTATATAGTGGCTCAACGTTTGAGGAGGTTGAACCCTTTCGTGTGTTTTTGTGGCATTCAGGTGGATTTTAAAGGGTTTTTTGTTGATTTTTATTTTCTAGATGGAGCAGACGACGATTTACAGGAATTTGTGCTTCAGTCTCTTGGTGGCCGAAATAGTGTTTGTGAGTGGTGGGCGGCAAACTGCACAACAGGCCGTTTGCGGAGCTGTTGCTGGAGTTTTGCATTTTGCATTCACTGCTGTGCTAACCTGGCTTCTTCTATCTGGTAAGCATATACTGTACTGTACAGTACATTACAATGAAACCTATTTCAAGTCGGAACACACAGAAAAAAAAAATTAGACTTGACAAGGGGAGTTCCTTATTTAGGAAACCAGTATTTTTGAATCGGGGTAAAATTAAAAAATCAGAGGAAGTTTAATTAGTGATGAAAAAATCAGAGGAAGTGAAATTAGTGATAACCTGGGTCTTGAACTGCCGAGTGAGTGAGTTGACAGGATAAATGCGGAACTTGGATTGGCAAGATTGAATTTGCCCAACTATAGTCCTTCACATACTTTCGAGAAGTGTAAAATAAAATTTTCATTGCTTCTCTCTGATCTGGGTCCCAGAATAATAGCCTGAAGGCCTCCCAAATTTTGATTTATGGAGGTTTGAGATGAATGCAAGCATCTGAGAAGTGGTTCTTGATTTTAGTGAGTCGTCCATTTTCTCTCGTTGAATAAACGGTTATGAACGTAAATTTCATAAACTACCGTAATATTTTGTGAAAATCGTAATAAACTACCGTAATATTTCGTGAAAATCATAAGGGCATCTCTGACTGCAATTTCATCGAAAGGAGTCGAATTCTGCTGGAAATTGAGGTCTTACGTCAGCAGACTGTTGTCAAATACGAGTATTCCGAGGAATTGCATTTTTTATTTTGCGAGAATCTCGCAAGACTGACAATCCAGTTTTAATAAAAATTATGATCGTATTCTCAAAATTTATATTTCAGTAATTTTCTATGGGCTTAATTGCTCTTTAATTAGAATTAATCGATTTGTTGGGCGAGTGTAGTCCTTGTTTTTTTCAGTTGTTGTTCGAATTAATTTTAAAGCCCTTTCTTCCGGACATTGTCTTTATTTTAGGGATTACCGTCTTCTCGTGACAGTACTTCACGAATACTGTGCTTAAGTTCTCTGTCGAATGGATCATTTGCTGCTTCGTACGCAGTGAGGCATTTACATAAGTTGGTTTTTATATTTGTTTTATATTTTTTGTGCAGCCGTGAATGGTTACCTGTTGATGACGAGATTCACGAGCTCCCCGAGAGGCATGATCAAGTGGTACTACGCGGTTGGATATGGTTTGCCAGCTGTCGTGGTCTTGGTTTCAGCTGTTGTTGATCACGGAAGCTACGGGGATGTGAACCACTGTTGGCTCCGGGCTGACAACTTCTTTGTGCTCAGTTTCATCGGACCAGCGATTCCCTTGATCTTGGTAAGTTGTTTTCTTTTCCCCTTTGATTTGCACGCCAAGTCGAAATTTAAAAACGAGTGTTCAGTGACGATAATACTTTGGTAGAAGATATTCCGTTTTCAACGCATTTTTCAAGGAAGTCTAGTGCAGAAGAATTCCAGTCATTGCAAAGTTTATACAGTTGGGCTTTCTCTACACCAAAACTCGAGGGACCAGAACAAGATTCGTTAGACTGTAGAGAGAATTGTGTTACATAAAATTCCTATAACATGGACGGGAGAACTCTGCGGGACCACGAAAAAAAAATCTTTATAGACAGAAAATCGTTCTAGACGAGATCGATGTAGAGAGAGTCCACATGCGCATATTTAAACGAATTAGCGCAACGTATTGATTTCAACGTGATTGGCTATATTTTTCTCAGACTTCTAGTAATTATTTTTTTTCCCGAACTGAAACATTTCGACATTTTCGCTAATTTATGCCGAGAATGCGATCATTAAAAAAATTCAACGTTCTCAATTAAAATGGTTCGACAGTGTCCGCAGTTGTTCTTTTTGATTATCTGTTCGTAAACACTCGGCCCTTATCAATGATATCGCAGTTTATTTTTATTATTTCAATTGTATTATTCGGTTCAGCGAAAGTTTTCATGCAACGTCAGGAAAAATGTTGGTTGTTAACGTGGGTCAGCTAAAAATTATACCGACGCTTGGCCTCGAAAGCGAAAGAAAAGAGGTTTTTTTTCGTGTTCGGCTGATGATTCTTCTTGAATTTTTTTTATTTTTATTTTTTTCAAGCAATAATGCCGATGTTTTCTTCTTCTTTCTTTTCATGTAGGTCACGCTGTTGCTGCTGTGCATTTCTGCACAGAAAGTCTTCGGCAAGGAGCGAGAAAAGAATGCGAACTCGTCGAAATTGTCTCCTCACAAGTAAGTGACGGAATCGACGCGTCGTTGCGCAACTTCTTGTTCCATATTATTTATTTTAATTTGTTTGCGGGATTTATTTTTTATTTTTATGAAACGATTTTTATGGTTTTCTCGCTGACCTGTAGGGCGCAGCTGAGACGCGGATTCATCCTGACCTTTCTTTTGTCCATCACTTGGACTTTCGGACTAGTGACCTTGTACAAAGAAGCTCAGGCTGTGGCTTACGTGTTCATGGTCTTCAACTTCTTGCTAAGCGTCTACTGCTGCTTCTTCATGTGCACTTTGAATGAGGACGTGAGTAATTTCATTACAGTGCATTTATTGGCCCACCCTCTTTTTTTCTGCTTGAACTTTTTTCCTCCATGATCCTTATGATTTTTTTAAGTTCGAACAATTTTTTTTTTCAAAACTTCAGCGTGATTATTGTATGCATAAAATAATCACTGATGTCTTACCTACTCGTCGGGAATTTCTTCGCTAGCTCGAGTGATGTAATTTTTAGGAAGAATTTCCTTGGGTGAAACCGCCATCAGATCTTGCGAAAGCCTTAGGCTGTCAGGAGGAAATATATTTCCCAAATTGAAAATGAAAAGCTTTCATCCTTAATTATGTGAGGTTTTCGTTAAAAAAAAATTTAAGTCGTACAGTATACAGTTCGTTTACCATTCATGTTTATATCGTATTCACCCGCGAATTTATTTCGCCGTATCTTCTTCCATTTACTACTTGTGTACGACGCAACAAATTACCGTGTACTTCACTCGTAACAGCGTCATGAAAATTTGTTCTTGTCGAAATGTGTCGTTGTCGACATCAGAAGAAGCGTAATTTACAGGGAAAAAAAGGCAGTGAAAACCCTTATGCACCTTCTTTCACCTTTTGGGTCGCACATTTATATACTTATGCTGCACTTTTACTTACCCATGGCCGGAACCCATGACTTTTCATACCATTTTAAGTCATACGACTAAGAAAGCATAAATATGTCCAGTACTACCCCCTCATTAATCTGAGGTTTTTGCACGAGGATATTCTTGCTCTTTTCGTGGCTTGACGCAGATCTCGGAAGTTATTCGATACAATGGACACCTTGTGTATTGTATATTTAATTTGACAAGCCTTGGAAGTACTGTGCTGTGTTGTGTGAGAAATTCTCAAATTCGTGTGATGAATATTCCTGCGTTCCCTGTTTAAAGCCTAAATCGTTATCGTATGGGTAAATGTCACAAGATATTCAGGAGATTTTTGAAATTTCGAATGTGCGGTGTTTATTCAAAATTTTATGAGCTGATTAAATATTGATACTGCTCAAATTCTTTGAATTGTTTTTGTAACAGCGTTAATGAGCGACCTCTAGCGCACGTTCCGCGAAGTTAATACAGTCGAACCTTTTCAAGTCGACTTTCGAGGGAACAGCAGCAAACAAATTTGAGTTGGGAGGTTTTGAATCGGGGAAAGCATTTATTGTTGGAACTACAAAATTGCAGAAAATTTTAAATGGTTGTCCTTAAATTATTTCTTAAGCGAGGATGCTGAACTTGGAGCCAGAGGTTCATTCGCCCGAATAGTCTTCCACTTCTCTTCAAAATATATCACGTTACTTGTTTATTGTTTTTCTTTTTCCTGTGTAGAGAAAATAATGCCAAAAGGCCTAAAAAAATTCGAGTCGTGGAAGTATTCAAGAGGAAAAGCCTCCGAGTTGGAGAAGTTTTTAATTTATTGTTTCAGGCGGGAACTTGAAAAAAAAATTGAATTAGGGAGGTTTGAGTTATCGATGTTCAAATATAATAACTCTTTACACTCTTACCAGAATCATACCCACATATATTTTGGTTGAAAAATTCCTCGCTCCAGAATGGTTACTTTTGTCGTAATATTTTTATTAACTGAATGTGAACTTTCATTTTCGCAGATGCAAGTGAAGTCGGGTCGTTGGTCTCGCCTGAGTCGGTATTTGCCGCTTTGCTTCGGGCCACCGAACGACAAGTCGGCCAATGGCGGAGAGCGGACGATTTACGCGCCGAATCATCCGGCGGCCGTGGTGCATGACGACCCCTGCGACTGCTCCACGAACCCGGGCCTGGTCGTCAACAACAACGTCGCCGCTGCCGGGAATATGGTAAGCAGCGCTGTTTTATTTTTATGCGATACTAAATAGCGTAATTAATTACTCGGAGATGAGCCTGGAATATGCAAGGCTAAATTCAAATTAACGGATGTATAACTTGCTAGAGTGATCACAATAAGTAAGTGCAATTTTAATTAATCAGACTCTGCGAATAGCCGGACGTGCGACTGACCAAATTCCATAGTTTTGATGTATTGAGAAGACATGAAGCGCCTGGTGAATACCGCCGAGTAATTTCCTGCTGCATAATTTACCAGATGTACAGGCTGATGCACTTCAAAATTATCTGGAATACTAGGAATATTTTTTGGAAAGCCTGGAAAAGAATTGACTCTACTGTACGTGGACGTATTTTTCACTGATTTACCTTCAAAATATCGGGTTCTCGCGTATAATAAACAGCAGCGTCCTTGACTTATATTTAAAATAAGTGAAACTTGATTATATTTCACCAACACTGTTATATGCATACAAATGGCCAGTCTGAAATTCCGTCGAACGAATTTCCTATTATAATTTTCGCTTCAGACGCCTAAGAATTTGAATTTGCAAATTTGAATTTAAAATGCAACCAAATTCAAATTATTTTAAAGTAAATTTAATGAAAAACTAAGATTATAATTTTTAAAGGAGATTAGTCGAAATTTTCTGAAATTTTCGGAAATCAAGTCACGGACATTCTTCAATTTTTTTTTACTACTGTATATCTAATTGAAAATAGGGTTCAATTTTTCCATCAAGTCAGGCTGCATTTTTAAATTTATGGCGTTTTCCTCAGCGTAATGGAAGTCGTCTGATTTTTACGTGTGATGGCTTTTGAGTTTTGACTGACAGACAAAAGTTCATTGATATGGATATTAAGTCTGAAAATCATTCAACTAACATTCTTGGATCAATGGTGCAGAAACTAGAGTCTTGACTTTTGTGGGAATAAGGATTTTGTGTGATCGAGCTGGTATCTCAATCATTATGTGTATAGAAATCAGAAGATTCGAGCCTGAAAAGATAAATTGAGTGCCACGAAAATTGCATCCGATTTTTTTTGGTTTTTAGGCCAAGAAAGGTAAAGTAATGATTTATTTTTTCGAGGCACGAAAAAAATGGAGGTTTTGTCTTATAATCGATGACGTCTTATGTATCGAGAGAATATGGTGCATATCTCTTGGAGTCCATGTCGCTAACGTTCCTCCGTTTTCTTCTTGCCTCCCCTTGACGACACGTGGTGCTCTGTAGATGACTCAGATGACGCAAATGGCGCCCAGGATTACGGTGAATCACCTCGAGTCGCATTATCATCCTTCTGCGCCTGTCATGACCTTCCTGGAAAGAGAAAACGAGGTTCGTGTCATGTGCTCACCTTATGAATGAATTTCGGTTTTCCCTTTTCTTCCATTCCCTTTCTTTCGTGCATTTGTGTGACCTTTAGCGCGTCGCTTTTTAAGAGTGAGAAAATACTGTAAATTTATGATATTCTGGTCAGAAATTCTCATTTTCACGCGTGGGAATCGATCGTGGCCGCGGATTTTTCTTTGGTGAAATTTTTTTTTATCGAAGACTGAGGCATATGAGAGTCATGCATATGCAATGAGGATGTTTTTTTTTTTTTCATGAGAAAGCTGCTATAGATCTATGGGGTGTCTTATGCGAGTTCAGTGTCCGGTCCTCGATGTTCTTATTTCTTAGAAAAAAAATATGGAAGCGTCTTGAGAATAGTCTCCAATTTTCATGAAATGGCCGCTTTTTCCAATGCCTGCGTTTTGCGGCTTCGCGAAAATTTTAAATGAAGTTTCGGAAATAGTTTCTGAGGGAAAGCAGAGTTTTTTTCTGAAGTATTCACTCAAAAAATATTTGATTTTCCGAAGTAAGTTCCTGGAGAAATTCTGCATAACTTTATCCTCACCGAAGCGGAGTTCTTTTTGAAGGATTTATTCAAAGAAGATTTTGGTTATTCTAAGTAGATTCCTGGAGACATCTTACATAACTTCATCCTCGCTTACGTAGCATAACTTCCACCTCATTCACCTTATACTTGACCTATATTTGACATGACCTGACTTCACCTTTACATAAGCGAAGTTTACTATTCCCCCGACCGACGTAATCTAACTTTGCTCTCTACTCACCTTAGCTCAAGTTACTGTAGTTAAACTTTATGGAACTTTAACCCATGTCCGAAATAAACTAATTATAGTATACCTAATTAACTCGACCAATGTCGATACATTTATTACGATTTAATTGGATTTGATTTTACTTCAACCTGAATATCTCAACCAAACATTTATCCTCGACGAACCTTATTTTGCACTCGATTTGCATAAACTATAAAACGCTTTACCAACCTAATTCAGAGGCTTAATCCATGACCTAAGCAAAACCAATCGTGACTCACATAACGTCATTGATGCCCTTCAGTATTGAGTTGGCAGAATGGCGGATGAATGCAAGAATCTCTCTCGCTGTCCAAGTGCATATAGGGCCTGGTTTTTTCTTGAAAGAACATGATTTTGAAAAGGAATCTTTTCCCATCTTTTTTTTTTTTTAGCAAGAGTATTCAACCCAGTCGCTGAGCCATGACTCTGGCCACGGAAGTTCGGAACAAGAAGAGTCGCNCGCTTTTTCCAATGCCTGCGTTTTGCGGCTTCGCGAAAATTTTAAATGAAGTTTCGGAAATAGTTTCTGAGGGAAAGCAGAGTTTTTTCTGAAGTATTCACTCAAAAAATATTTGATTTTCCGAAGTAAGTTCCTGGAGAAATTCTGCATAACTTTATCCTCACCGAAGCGGAGTTCTTTTTGAAGGATTTATTCAAAGAAGATTTTGGTTATTCTAAGTAGATTCCTGGAGACATCTTACATAACTTCATCCTCGCTTACGTAGCATAACTTCCACCTCATTCACCTTATACTTGACCTATATTTGACATGACCTGACTTCACCTTTACAGCATAAGCGAAGTTTACTATTCCCCCGACCGACGTAATCTAACTTTGCTCTCTACTCACCTTAGCTCAAGTTACTGTAGTTAAACTTTATGGAACTTTAACCCATGTCCGAAATAAACTAATTATAGTATACCTAATTAACTCGACAAACGTAGATACTTTTATTACGATTTAATTGGATTTGATCGCACTTCAACCTGAATATCTAAACCAAACATTTATCCTCGACGAACCTTATTTTGCACTCGATTTGCATAAACTATATAACGCTTTACCAACCTAATTCAGAGGCTTAATCCATGACCTAAGCAAAGCCAATCGTGACTCACATAACGTCATTGATGCCCTTCAGTATTGAGTTGGCAGAATGGCGGATGAATGCAAGAATCTCTCTCGCTGTCCAAGTGCATATAGGGCCTGGTTTTTCTTGAAAGAACATGATTTTGAAAAGGAATCTTTTCCCATCTTTTTTTTTTTTTAGCAAGAGTATTCAACCCAGTCGCTGAGCCATGACTCTGGCCACGGAAGTTCGGAACAAGAAGAGTCGCCGAGGTTCCATTTGACGGGCGGAAGTCTGAGGGCCGGAAGTGCGCGGAATCTCTGCCACGGGATCCGGTCCGGCACTTTGTCTCACCCCCGTGCGGCTTCCTACGACACGACGGAACAGCACATGTGTGCCAATAGCCCTCGTTGGTTTGGCACTGCCCAAAGAATGCGGGCTGCCAACCGACAACAACAGCAGCAGCAACAGCAGCAGCAGCATTACCACGTTGCCCCGCAGCACTTGCTGCATCACCATGTCATGCATCATCACCATCACCCTGTGAGTTTTGAAAACTTTTTTAAAATTCACTGAGCTTGAATATGCATGAAAAAAAATTGTGCTTCAAGTTACTGTCAAGTTTACGTCCGATTCCTGCGTTACCGTCAAAATTTCCTTTGCGATTACCACGCAAAAATTTAAATTCACTTCGCGATTATCACGCGAAAATTATAATTTATTTTGCGATCATCCGACGAAAATCGTAGTTTACTTCGAGATCGTACAATATCTACGTGAATCTCTCAAAAATCGTTCGTTCGTTCCTATCCACCCTTTTCCGTCGCCACGAATGAAATAAGTATTTCTTTGTTGAATTTTTTATCCCCAGAATGGACTACAGATTCCTGAAAGATTAAACTTTATTTTAATGCGGCATGAGGAACACAACTTATGATTCGCTCTTCGAACGGAAATAATTCTTTTTGGTTAAGATTAACTCCAGATCAGTGGCTAATTTTTTGAAGGATGAGGACCGTTAAAGGAAAGAAGTCACTGAATTTTTAGAAAAGATCCTCATAAGGCAAAGTAAGGCCTTGGGTGGGGGAAAAGCAATTCGTGTGATTCCTGTTCACGGAATTCAAATCGGTTTCTGAATAATCAGTAAGATAGGCTTCATCAAGTGGAAAAAGCAAATTTCTTCGGTTTGAAGTAGACTGTTGGTTATTGGGTTTCGAATGCCGAGTTAAGATTCGGATAAAATGGAGAATTCGGTCAATTCAGGTTAGATCGGATTGATTTTTCTCACATTACCGATTCAAATGACACCAGCATGTCCAAAATTTCTGAAAGCGCGTTCGGGTGTTGAGCTGGAAAGAAACGAAAGTATCAATTTTACGATATATTTTTGTGGTTATTGAGTTCATAATCATAACTTGGTCTTTCGAAATTCACGCTGTCTCACCAGTTCTTGGCGCCAGACTGATGATTGGCGTGCTGAAACGGGTCAAGGATGGCCGAGGGGGGTTCATTTAAGAAATCTGGAGATGAAATTGGGAATCTTGAGCCTATTTTTTTCTTCTTGCCTATAGCCAGTGATTCATCGAGGCATAAATCTAGCCTTCTCAGCATTTATGTAGCGATTATATCTCTCTTCGCGATCTTCGCTCTGAAAGTAATTCCAGTTAATGGTATCGCAGCGTTAGAGCGAAAAAAATTTCTGATCTGACTTCCATGGAGTTCGAAACCACAAGCTCTTTTTTTTTTGCGGTACGGAATTCATCCTTGAAAACGTCTAGTTTTTAAAACTTCGATCAACACGCAGTTATTTCCTGCATAATTTCGACCAGTTCAATCTCGACCTGATCGGTTCAGATGGTGTCGCAACGCGGCAGGCAATTAACTGCGAAGGGGATTTGAAAAGGAGAATTATAAATTTCACTGTTGCATTCACGGAGACGGATCAAGGCTCAAATCGTTGCTAAAAAAAAGTCTGACTTGATCTCGCAATAATTCATTTTATTTCTATTTTTTATGTTCTTCAGGTTTATGGAGCAGCAAGAGCCACGAGCCCTTGGAACCATACTTACAGTGAGATTGACGGGAAAAGAGTGTTTGATGGACAAGACCCTGTTTATGCCGAGATTGACCACGAACACGAGCAACAGTTGATTTTGGGTGGACTGCACCCGCATCACCAGGCGCTGTTGATGCACCGGCAGCAACAGCAGCAAGCCGGCGTGGATTTTGGCAGGCAAATCCACGACCCGAACTTGATCGCTACCATTAGGTAAATTCCTCATTCCTGGATTCCTCTCCCTGTTTTTTTTTTCTCCTCAACAAGTGCTGTGACCATATATAGTACAGTGCCCTTGGTCCTCAGTGGGGCATCCCCGAAATGTTAATGTGCTGTGAGCGATTCGCGCTTACATGCAATGAAATTTTCCGACGTTTTCCATAATGATGACAGGTCTTTTTTTTTACTAGGAGATAGCTGTGGTTTTCTGGGCCTTGAATTGCTTCGTAAATGCAGTATCCATCCCAAATTTCATCAGCTTCTGAAGTTTTTAATCTGCTCACACTCTTGAATCTTGTTGTAACACCGCGAATGAGCGACCTCTAGCGTACCTTCCGCGAAGTTAATAGTCGAACGTCTTCATGTTGAATTTCAAGGAACAAAAAAAATTCGAGTTGGGAGGTTTTGAATTATCGAAACAAGCATTTATTTTGTGGGAAAGATTACCGTAATTGTAAATTGTGATGTTTTGGGCTTTGAATTGCTTCTTCAATCTTGAGTGAGTTAAGATGATGCTGAACTGGGTGGCAAGGGTTCATTTGCACAATTAGTCTCTCATTTACTTTCAAAACACATCGAATTATTATTTTTTTATTGATTTTCTCTTTCTCATGTCAATAAAATAATAGGAGAGAGGCCCCCAAAAGTTTGGAGTTTTGAGTTGAAGATGTTTTTAGTGCACCGTTTTTTTTAAGGGAATTCGAAGTAGGACTTGAAAAATATTCAACTTCGGGACGTATTCGAGTTATCGAGGTTCAACTGACAAATTTGTTGAAATGCAATTTATTGAAGCGAGAGTTTGCAGTGAGTCGAATAATCCATATGCCGGGGTTTCTGTTTTGGGGTCTCCTTGTATATGCATATCATTGCTGGAGGTAATTTTCCAAAATTAGCTAAATGGACGGGAAAATGAAGAAGGCGAGGCCAAAGAATTGTTCTCACAGGTCTTACAATTATTTGTTTTTGTCATTCCGCCTGATATCAATTTCCCTGAAACCCGGCTATTTTAGCATCCCATGTCCGCATGTCGAGTCAGTTTCTGCATCTGGGAGTCTCACACTACACGGTATACAGATCTCGTGGATAATTAATCTCAAAAAAAAACAAAGGAGAGAGCCGTCCTTACGCTACTTCAGAGGAAGCGGCGTGTTTGCGTGTCCTTACGCGGTTTCGGAGTTCAATAGAGGCCCTTATCACGGTAGTTGGTACAGCCTCGTGCGCTGCCGGAGCAACACGCCGAGCGCACTTAGCGACGCGGAGAAATTAGCGCTGGCTAATGACCACGCAATCACCTCGTCTCCCATGCATAGGATAAACGTGATCGACACTCTCGTTAGTCAAATTTGAGTGCCCATCAAGAGAGAGAGACGCGGAGGAAGCGAAGGAGAAAAGGCATCGCGTTTTTATGATCCTTTTGTCGGAAGTGAGTTATTTGCGCGATTCGTCGTGGGCTGTGATCGACACCGTTTTTTTGTTTGTTTGTTTGTCTGTCGATGAATTTTTTTTTTTGTGGCGAGGATAATAACTTTTTGAAAGTTTACCACAGGTCTCTGAACTGAGAAAACGAGAGATTTCTGTTGGATTAAAAAAAAAAGTATGAAAGATATGATGAACCGGAGCTTCGGCTGACTTTTGCTTCCGGAAAGGACGCGCGATTTTTTTTGTTTTTGGTTTCATGGAAATTTGAGTGTTTTCTCAGGTGCTGTGATACGTTTGGATTTGGCGAAATTTTTGGTATGCGTGATGATCATGATGATTTATTTCCGTGGTTGATATGTTCTCGTTTTTTTTTATTCGTCTCCCGTTTTCTTTTTTTTTTTCACGTCATGAACTGTGGGCAAAAGTGATTTCCATGGGCTCGACTAAACGGATCGAAAGTCGAGTTAATGTGCTTCTTGGATTTGCAGAAGCGAATGAAAAAAGGCCAACACGTGCCATTGCTTTCTGATGTTCGGTATGTCATGGTTTCTTGCCGATGAGGAAATAAAAACTGCTTGCATCAAAAAAATCCAGGCTTGCATTTTCGTTTTTGTTGGGAGGGTTTTTTCGGGGAAGTAAAACCCGCGTGAAACTTCGTGGCGATGCCTACGATTTCAAGGATAAAGATTGCTTTGAAATAATTTCATGAGATTGTTGGGTTTTTGGAAACATGAGCTGCTGAAATTATTAATGAAAGTCTTTTGCCATGCCCAATCTGAAAAGTATTCGTTACTAGATGTTTGAAATTTGTACTGCACTTCATTTGACTTGAGTATTACGTCATTCACGTGTCCTCCAGTAATAGTAAGGCATGCACTTTTTGGGAATTTGTCCGAAAGACTATCCCAACTTAAAACCGTAACCCCAGTTATTTTCGGTAGAAAATCGAAACCTTGTTACAAATGATGCGTAACAAAATACAGTACTCATGTAATAAAATAAAATGAAATGCAGAATTGCAACAGGCATGGACCCAAGCATAATTTAATTTCCACTACTGTACAGTATTTCAAGTTCAAGGACTCGCTTAAAAATTTGTACAGTACCAGTAGTCTAATTTTTTTTTTATTTCCTTACAGCCATCTGCACCTGACTCCTTTGATTTTCAAGGAAAAATTTTGCACATAGCACCAGTGAAAACATTGTATAAAAAATGTCTTTGATCCTCTGAAAGATTTTCCTCCAGGTTGAGCCTATTGTTTCTCCGCTCTCATGACCCAAGGATAAATCTGAGGAATCTTCAGTGATGTCAGGCTACTGATGATTAATGGGCATTACTGCAAACGATTTTTTCCGCTTAATAGCTTTCAGATGCATTAGAAATTTGATAAAGAGCGATTGATGGATTGAAAAATAGAGGAATAAACGGGAAGTAAAATACAGTACGAGTTATTTTAATTAAATTGTTTGGTTACCAACTTAGATCTTCGTCTACATTCTATTGTATCTAGTCGCACGAATTTTACTTTTGCAATTGTGTTACCTTTTTTTTAAGGAAATTATTTATGCACAGAAACCTTCAAAGAGATCATTAAATCTCCCGAGTGCCATACATACTTCTATAGTTGAATACTGTGAAAGCTGAAAATGAATTAATCAGACTTGTTGCAAACATCTGGAATCTTCTAGGTTCGCTAATAATTTTATCAGGTCAAGGATGCTTTTTTCGTAATGGAATCAGAATCCAGTAACTCAAGATTTTGGAATCAATCCGGCATTCATCAATCTCTTTTATTTCTCGATTTTCGCTCATTGGACACTCGTTCCTTAGATGCAAACAATGCATTTTTCAGTCGAATCAAACAGAAAACGAACACTACGAAGAAGAAAACAAATAACAGAATTAAACCCATGAACACATGCACTGAGTACATTTCAAACCACGACAAATTCCTGGTGGGTGATCTGAGGCCGGTGTCGTACCCATTCCTCAAGACGTATTCTGTCCAGAAAACGCCTCTTTCCAGAGGTGTCATCGGTTGGTCTCGGAATAGTCTCGACCGTCGTTTGACACTTCCCAAAATTCTGCAAACAATTTGGACAGATCATCTCCGTTATTTCATGGAAGATTACCGACACGTCGCAACATTTTCGAGTATAGCAGTCACGAACTCGGAATAAGGCACCACTTTTTGAAAAAGAATAGCTGTGAAGATTTAGATGAAGAGTTACAATTTATAGTTATACGTATTGAGACGCATCTCTTTAAATTCATTTAGGACTTGTTTGGTGGGAAAAGGGTCTTACATGCTGTAATATTTTCTTCTGATACAAATAACTGAAGACTTGTGATGACCCCTTGTAACACTCTTTGGTGAAATTGAAGAGACAATTTTGAATGCTCTTTTCTGATATTGAACCCGTATTGCTTCAAATTACCTTTTACCGTTCTGATCTTCAAAAATAAAGCAAAACGAAAGCATATGCATAAAGGTTAATTAATTCCAGAGTCTATTCAAGCACGCGTGAATGTTTCTTGAAAATTAGAAAGATTCTTTCTGACATTATTTTCACTTGAAGGAATAGAACCCTTGCCATGAATTTTAATGTCAAGCTAGAGAATTTCTAATAAAAATAAATTGGGAATCAGGGATGGATGTTGTGCAACGGGGAGAAAAATCCAGCAACCAACACGAACAACATTTAACACTGTTTAGGCTAGTGTCCTCTTTTCTTGCCTTCGGATCCTTAACAGTCTTTTAATTTTTTTAATCTCCAAAGGACTTTAGACTTCCATTATTTTTTGTAAAGTGTTCGTCTTTTGACCGAAACCTACTAAAAAATCTTCTCTTTTTTATAAAACTTTACTTCTTAACGAGCTGGAAAAATTCAAAATGGACTTGGGTTTTCATTTAAAAAAAAAACAAAATAACCTACAGAAAAATGTGTAATTCACTCAAGATGTAGGAAAGTTTGTGCTAAGCAATTTTTTTTGTCTGGCATAAAACATTTCTAACAGTTTGTGACATGGGATGAGATCCGTCGCCAAAACCGGGCCCTTGCCAAAGATACAGTTGCTCCCCGGTTTAAAGACCGCCAGTCCGTAAACCGGACAGATTTTCAGAAATTGAGATGGTCCGTAAACCAAAAATCTATCAGCCGGGGATTTTTAAACTGGGGGTCGACTGTATCTTCTTCATTGCTAAAATGTATTTTCAAGAAACTTTTCCTTTTTGGTGAAATTTTTATTCAGCACAAGTTGGATTTTCCCTATTTTTCTACCATGCACAGAATCAGGATAAAATCTCTACATGAGAGAGTGTAGGGGAAAAGAAGTTGGGTAAAACTATAGCTCATTTTATAGCGTGATCCCTCCAAAAAAAACTGGTGAGTCCCCGAAAATATGTGTCATGATGAGGATCATTGTACATTACATTACCAGAATTTTACTACCGTATATTTGAAATCTTAAAAAAAACAAGAACTGTCTTGTCCAGTTATTAATTCAGTACAATGCAGAGTTTTTTCTAAATTTAAAAAAGTTTGAGTCATTGGCAGCTAAGATGGGCATGAATTTTTCGAGCAAAGATCTAAAAATTTAGAGAGCATCACGCAAAACAGGATTAGAGACTTTGAAAAAATTCGCCCATTTAAAAGCGGACATATGTAAGAGACTTGACTAGATAAAAATTCAAATTCAGACCTAAAATTGAATCTGGATTCGTTTGCTATCCAATGTTTTCTGTTTGAAATTTGTATGTGTCATGTCGGGGATGAAAAATTTATTTATAGAGTACAGTACTGCACAAACTTTTTGAATTTAAATCTTGAGGGTGAAAAGTGGGTGCTTGTCCTCCTACGTGGGGATGAGTTTTGCCAAAACATTTGAAGATGAAAATCGGACTGCGTCGGTTTTGCGGAAGTAAATACGGTCTTTACTCGAGAAAACTTCGCGGTATATAGCCAACATTTACCGACAAGAACCGCATCGTCTATGTAACTCCTTTTATTCCGGAAATGAAATGAATTAAGGCGCTCACAAGTTCGATCATTGGATCTTACGCACAGTGCAACGCATTAGGAACTCACTTTTCATCCTGTAAGATTCGTCTGACGGCGGAAACTATATCATCAACTGTTAGCAATCCCCAGTGCAATACTACCCCTGCTGAGTCGACCCCCGTCACCTTGGCCATATTCGTGTGCTGATCAGCTGCAATGGGCAAGCCGATCACAGGAACCCCGTGATAAGTAGCTTCTTGGGTACTCAGCATTCCACCATGGGTCATAAATCCTCTGATGTTCTTGTGACCTGTCGGATTCAGTGTAAAGAATGAGAGAGACTCAACTCATGCTAACTTTGTTCCATTAAAAATACGAGGGACTCTGAATTTGCCTGAAAATTCCAAGGGGGGGCGTCAATATGTCACCAAGATGAAGTACAGTGAAATCTCGTTTCAACGAAGCCATTGGGACCAATAAAACAGCTTTATTGTCAAGTATAATTTTTTGTAAAGTAATTCATTTAAGATTGAAGCTATTGGGCGGGGAGCAGAAAAAATGACTTTGTTGTGAGAAATTATTCGGTATAATGAGATTCGTTGTAACGAAATCTCTCAAAAATACGAGGGACTCTGTATTTGCATCGAAATTCTTAAGAGGGTTGAATATGACACCAAGACAAAGTGCTGTAAAATCTCGTTAAATCGAAGCAGATGAGGCAATTAAAATAGCCTTATTGCAAAGAAAAATTCGCTGTAAAGGAACTTCTTTAACATTGTGGAAGGAAACTGAAAAAACTTCGTTGTTAATGACTCTTCCTCGTAACGAGATTTGAATGTACAGTAGCATTTCGTTTATAACGAATTGATGCTTACAACGAATTGGTCAATTCAGTCCCTGTCCAGCATTTTATTTTAATCTCGTTTCATCGAATCTTCATTTGTAATGAAGCCTTTTCAAGCTCCCAAACGCTTCGTTATAACGATATTCTACTGTATCATCACGTTTAAATTTAAGGTAAAGTATAGTTCGCAGATTTGATTCCATTTCTCATTCACATCTGACGTATGAACAAAATTCCTAAATTTTTCCGGTATTAAAAGGAGAAAATCAGACATGGTTGCGAGAAACAATTCCTGAATTCAGGGTGATGATCATATGCATTTCCGGTCGAAAAATCAATGCCACAGAGTGACTCAAAAATCGACACAAAAAACCCTCTGGCAAAAATATGAAAATATACTTCATAGCTTTATTCAAGGGTTTTTTTTTTAAATCAATCGCGACGACGTGATTTCACAACTGCTGGGAAGTAAGCTAGAAAGAAATGAAATCACATGCTTACCCAACAGGTCTTGCTGAGGAAGCCATTTCGCCAATTTCACATTGTCTGACAATCCTGACATGGAACCGTGGTCCCATTTCCACAGGAAATGTATTTCAGGGAACCTGATCCGGACAAACAAACAGACAAGAAAGCGAGTTAATAAAAACGTGGTAAAAAAATACGAGGGACTCTGAATATGCCAAAAAATTCCAAGGGAGGGGCTCCAATATGTCACCGATATAAAGTACAGTGAAATCTTGTTTCAAGGAAGCCATTGGGACCAGTAAAAAAGCTTTATTATCAGGTATAATTTGTTGTAAAGTAACTCATTTAAGATTGAAGCTATTGGGCGGGGAGCAGAAAAAATGACTTCGTTGTGAGAAATTATTCGGTATAATGAGATTCGTTGTAACGAAATCTCTCGAAAATACGAGGGACTCTGTATTTGCATCAAAATCCTAAAGAGGGTTGAATATGACACCAAGACAAAGCTGTAAAATCTCGTTTGGTCGAAGCAGATGAGACAATTAAAATAGCCTTGTTGCAAAAAAAAAATTCGCTGTAAATGAACTTCTTCAACATTGTGGAAGGAAACTGAAAAAAACTTCGTTGTTAATGACTCTTCCTCGTAACGAGATTTGAATGTACAGTAGCATTTCGTTTATAACGAATTGATGCTTACAACGAATTTGTCAATTCAGTCCCTGTCCAGCATTTTATTTTAATCTCGTTTCAACGAATCTTTATTTGTAATGAAGCCTTTTCAAGCTCCCAAACGCTTCGTTATAACGATATTCTACTGTATTACCATGTTTAAATTTAAGATAAAGTATAGTTCGCAGATTTGATTTCATTTCTCATTCACATCTACAAAATTCCTGAATTTTACCGGTATTAAAAGGAGAACATCGGACATGGTTGCGAAAAAGATTTCCTGAATTCAGGGTGATGATCATATGCATTTTCGGTCGAAGAATCAATGCCACAGAGTGACTCAAAAATCGACACAAAAAACCCTCTGGCAAAAATATGAAAATATACTTCATAGCTTCATTCAAGGGTTTTTTTTTTAAATCAATCGCGACGACGTGATTTCACAACTGCTGGGAAGTAAGCTAGAGAGAAATGAAATCACATGCTTACCCAACAGGTCTTGCTGAGGAAGCCATTTCGCCAATTTCACATTGTCTGACAATCCTGACATGGAACCGTGGTCCCATTTCCACAGGAAATGTATTTCAGGGAACCTTTTGAAAGCTTCAACGAACATTTCACGAGCATCTTCCGGAAAATTTTCGCTTTTCAGGGCGCTTCCGAGGGCAAATAAAATGAATCCTTCAGTTTTCGAATCCGCCCAATCCCTGAGCTCCTGTATAGAAATTAACCCAGAATTCTCGTATCATTAAATTTTACTTTTCTCAGCAAGAGAATGTTCAAGCTATGGAATAACTGATGAAAAAAATTGAAAATCGTTTCGGTAATCACTTTCGGAAGTTCCTTCGCTGGTCTGCAATGAGCTCCCCCGATGTCGATGATGTCAGCAACCCGGGGTTCTTGGTGAGTAAAAACCCTGAGGTCTTCGTTATTGAATGAAATCACAGAAGTGCTTTCGAGATCTGCCAAATTTGGCACATCTGAGTCCCAGCCTTCGATTAAAGCCTTTCGCACTCTCGGATACGACCACAAATGTCGAAAGTTCATGACGAATATGTAGGTGATTTGACTAACTGCTTGCTGGAAGTACGTCATCTCAGTCGACCAGGTTGTCATTGCTGACGGTCTAGAAAAAATGGATACCGACATAAATATTCTGTATTATAACTCGAAGAAATTGATGGAAATTAAAAAAAAAGCATCGGCGGCCAACTTTGGAGGTACAGTGAATTAAAATTCGAAAATTTGCGTTTGAAATGTCGGTTTCATACGAAAATAGTTTGTTTCAATTTTATTCACTTAGTACTTTAAACTGCAGTAGGAAAGTTTGAAATTATCAGATCAGTCTAGCTAAGTATTTTTTTATCACGTCCTGCGATCTATTTAAAAATCCCCCTCATGATTTCACCAGCATGATTGATGGGATTTTTATTTTCGATCAATTCAACGTCGATTACCTTACACGCATCCGCGTCATTGTGCAGTTTATGATTTTCTATAATATCTTCAGAGTTTTATTTTAAACTAATTTATCAAGAAATTGACGACCTGAAAAAATTTATGATTTGCGAGTGGTATCGAAGATTCATAAAGAGAAACTTCATGCTTCGAAAGAACAAGAAAAAAGGCGCGAAAGAAGGTTGGAACATATTCAAATTGACAGAATAAGTTCGAAAATGATTCAAAGACAATAATACTGTACTGCAAAAGTATATTTTAATACTATATACTGAACCAATGTTCCAACGGTTGGTCAGTAAACTCAGTATACAGTACCTTTTTTTTCTTAAATGCAGAATTCAGGCACAAAGTTATTTTTTTCAATCAAAGCAGATTGATGATCAATCACTGAGATGTAGGTAGCAGCTTTTGAAAATAAAATGGAAGATGTCAACGCCGAAATCTTCTAAAAGCTTTAAAATACCGATACACCTGTTTTAAATCTTGAAGGCGCACAGGGTTTTTTTAATGGATTTCCCTACTGTGGATTAATTTCCTGGGATAATCCGAGGTTGATCAAGTATTCCATCCCAACCTTAGCTCATAAAATCGAATGCGTCCTAGTTCTACTTCATGTGATCGATTATACCTCGTCAAATCGCTATTATGCGCCCCACATTCTCGACAAAACCACTTAAACTCCTGGAAGCCCGGATTTTGATGCCAATCAGAAACATGGATTTTATAGCTTACTAGCTGACGATTGAGAAATGGAGTCTTTGCCTAACCGCAATATTCTCCAACTTTAATGAAACTCAAGTTCGAGAAAATTTGATGATATGGTGTGGCCTTATATTGGCTAATTATAAATGTTTTCGTGACCCTCGGTAGGATGACGATCAAAGCGGTTTTTGGTTGCGACAAAATCTAGCAGTCAAAATATGTAAATAATGTGGCAGGCTTTTCCAAAATTCAGCGTATGTACATGCAGTTGTTTTTCTTAAAGATTTTTCATCATTTATTTTAGCTTGTGATGAACCCTTGAAACGTCCCAGGTTCAGTTGAAAATAAAATAAGTAGCCATTACGCACTGGCTACTTTGATAATCACTAATGAATACTTTGATGATGGGGCATGCTTTGATAATGAAAAAGCCGTTTCATCGCCAAAATATTTCAGATTATTTGTCGAATTGAATTTCATAGCATATTTTTCTTACCGGCATTTGATTTTGCTGAACATAGTGAACAGGTGAATCTGGTGATCAGCGGGTATACTGTACTGTACAGTATTTCAATCTCCGCACAAACAACAATTGTAGCATGATCTAGTCGAAGAGGTAAGATCACAAAACAAATCACTTTGCTTTTTTTTTCTAGATGTCGCTAGATTCCCAAAGATGCACCCGCGCCACAGCGGCTATGTATATACGCGTCCACAAACCCATTACGGGCCATGGTGTTTTTTTACGTCACCTCATGTCTTAACTTCTTATACAGTACTTCTTAACGTCTTTATTTATTCATAATTGAAAGAGACTTACTTGTAGCTACCGAGCCCAGGATTCCCGAAGGCATGTCCAACCCACGGCATCAACATGCTGCTGAAAATGTGCCCCCAAGGTTTGCCGGCACGTCGGGCTTTATGAGCGAATGCCAAGGCGCAGTCGTCGACAATATGTGGACTTATCAGGACCAGGTCGTACTCTTCGTCAGGTTTGTTCAAGTATTCCCGGAAAACGTCATCTTGCAAAAGCCTTTCACACACCCGCGGAGCGTGACTCAAATACCAGAGAAACACGATCGTCCCGGCGACGTAATTGTAGCTCGGCATTTCGTTCAAATGATACCAAAATAATTCGTCGGAAAGTTGCTTGAATGCCGGGGACGTTATCTGCTGGATGTTTGGCGTTTTCACGTGTGCACTGGCTTTTTGTGGCACTAGCAGGTCGACGTGGTGGCACCTTTGTGCCAAACCTGCAGCAAATTCCGAGTACACGAACACGTGGCTCAGAGTGGAAACCGGAGCGACGATGAGGATTTTGGCGCATGGAGTTTGACCAACGTCGCCGTGCCATTCCGATTCGGCAAAGCCTCGACATAATCGGAACGAAATTAAGGAAACAATAATTGTTCCCACTGGGGCTTTCATCTTTCTCTGTTGGAAGATTTGTTCGACAGATAAATTACCCTGTGAATCGTGGGATTTGACAGAATGACGCGGGAGAAACAAAG
>CAJPEX010001266.1:0-59070 GCA_905338405.1 Notodromas monacha | reverse complement strand
CCTGAGAATAGCGGTTCTGTGGATCGTTTGGGAATTTCTTTGAGGAAATTTAAATTTATGAGTTAGGCTGCTTTCATGTTCAAAGCAGCCTGAAAATGGCACACAAAAAAAGCAGGGTGAAAATGCTCAATGCAATCTTGAATAGGAAAGAAATGTATGCCCTGTGAAAATTGTACTGGAAAAAGCATTTCCCACAAATCATCAGCATCAGTCAGTGTTTTCCTAAAGCCTACTGAAATGTGCATTTTTATTCAAACTACATTACAAATGTGGCCTTGTATGGTTTGGGACTGTTCAGAAAAAGTATTGTTTTTGAATCTCTCTGTGAGAGAGAGTTAGTTGAGTTAGGCTGTAAGATGTGCTGCTCTATCAACTTTAATTATGCATATTTCATCATGATAATGCACTTTTTGAAAACTACTAATGGGCACATGTGTTTTTTTCTACTCTTTCCCATTTTTAATGCATATAGGTTCATTCTTTGTGCAGTATGCCACCTCTTAAGTACTAACTTCCATGTACCACTAGGAAATAATCCAGGAGTGAATCCAGCTTTAATGAAGACACTTGAGCACTTGAGAACTGTTTTCAAAATCCTCAGGAAAATATGCATAATTAATCTATACAATTTTTTTTGATTCAAACTCATATATCAGGGATTGAAAATCTGAAAGTCTTGAGATAAAAAAAAGTATTTGTCCAGTTTGAAAATGTCTTCTTACTTCAAAGTCCTTAGCATAGGAAGAAATGTCCAAGTGGAAACTATTGATTAGCTGTTTATTTTGTTATTTGTTAACAAAGTACCTATATCACCTCCTTCCTGTTCCCAATTTCATTTGAACCTATGCAACCTGTACAATATTATTTTCTTGAATATGCCTTGAAATCTGGTTGTGTAGAAATACAGTATGTCTACAGATCATATTAATAGAGCTTAGTTTTTAGGACCCAAAAATGTTGGCACAATCAATTTTGACACACTGTCTAGGTCATCTTCATATGTAATAAAATTATCCACAGACTTCCATTCCAACATTTTTATCACTTTTCATGTCTGAAAAGACAATTAAAAAATGCCTCTAATATTTTAATAAAAGATATTCCTCCAAAGTTTAAGATGGAGATATACTAACTTTTCAAAAGAAAGCCATGAAAATAAGTCCAAAATGTAACAAAAGCAGCATTTATATTGTGTTGCTGCACAGTTGACAAAATAAAGAGAAGGGCAAAATTAAGTTGTTTTGGAGTAAATAAATTGGAGTGAATATATGATGAGAATTTTTTCTATTCATTTCCATGTTGGTACTGCAGTTAAATTGATTCAAGTGACATCAAACATTTTGAAAGAAAAAAATTGTTTTTTTCATTTTTTCTGGATATGTTGGTCAGTTTTGAGGTGGCAAATTTTATCTTGAGATTTTACCTTTGCCATATCTTGTGACATATTTTTCAACTGTGTATAATCATAATTGTTTAATCAACTAAAACTTATCTGGGAGCAGACTGAACATCTTGTGCTTTAATTTGTGTTTGTCAATTGTTATTATGATGTAATTTTTATTACTGATATTTCATTTTTGTGATCTAGTGAGGGGAACAAAGTGTTTGCATTTACTTGAGTTGGGAACCTTTACATTTTGGGATGTATTTTCCTTTGCTTCAATACCCATAAGCAGCTCATTTCTCTGTTTTCATTCTGATGTGATGGAATGTGTTTAGATGAATGTCAGTGGGGTCAGGGGTTTTGGATCTGGGAACGTTGTTTGAACCTTGTGAATGCTTAAAAGCAGAAAATAAAGTTTGTTTATCAATCATTCAAAGTGTACATAAATAGGGTATTCTGCAGGTTTGATGCATATGATGGGCCTGTTCACGTTAAAACTATAAACAAGTCCTCCATTCTGCATGGAAAAATGTTGTGCTCTGGCAAGTAACAGCCTTGTGTATTCTACTTTGTGTATCTTTGTTTTTGAAACACTTACTTTTTTGTTGCAAATTTATGGAGCATCTCCCATTTTCTCTTTCCTGATTTACTCACTTTCCTTTCAAATTATCAGCAAACTTAATGCTCCTTTTTTTAAGTCACGGACAGACTAATTGCAGCCGTGATCCCTGCCCTGGTTTCCTTGTTCTTCAACACGATGATCATGAAATCATTTACGGAATAAGTGGAGCACTGGTCACCTGTCAAAAGTGTACTGGGAACTCTGCTTTCGAGTTCTGTATATAGGAGAGGAGAAAGTAGGAAGGTGATGTCACGCGATGAGAACTCGTTACTGTGACTTGTTCCAGCTCTTCGCTTCTTCGAGGGTAGTTTACCCGAGCGACGCACAGAGGTCGCACGCGAGAAGGTGAAAGATTTCGAGGTTGACCCACGATTCAGTCAGGGTCAAGGGTTGCTGGTGGTATTTGACCTGACTGTTGCTGCTGTTGCTTCTTCTTCTTCTTCTTTGGATGATTTCCACAAAAAAATGAATTTAAGATAGCTGGCAAAATGGGGGTCATTTAGATCAGTGTTCCCAAACCTTTGGTTGTAGGATTGGTGATGGTCTGCAGAAGTTGTTTGCTGGTCCGCAGGAAATTTTTTTTAGCATAATAAATTTTATAAATAGTAGCAATGAAGTCAGTTATCTTTGTCTTAGATTTTGGAGAGATAATTGGGGCTGAAATTTTCAGCCAGATGCAAAATGCAGATTCAATTCTTGCCAGAATTTCTGAATTAACTTATAATTGTATTTCAGAAAATTGTCCCAACAAAGGCAAGAATTGAATAAGTCTCAAAAAAGGATATCAAAAGATCTTAAAAACCTCTCAGCAAGCTGGTTTTATAAAGACTGGGTGGGAAGAGGGTGTGGTTGTGGAAATCTTGATTGAACCTTGTGAATGCTGAGAAGCAGCAAATAAAGTGTTCTGTTCATTCATTCATTCATATAAAGACTGTTCACCACACAACAGCTAGGCTCAGACTGATCAAGAAGATAGTATGAATAGGGTTTTTATTATTTTTTTGTGATGGCCTTGATCCTGTACTTTGCTCTGAATCAGGCATTTTTTTAGAGGTCTTACATAGGCCAGGAAAAGTCAAGTCAAAGATGATGCTTGTGACAGAATCTCAGGGAACAAAAGTTCTCAAAGTTTTGCAGTTTTCTGGGACTCTTGATTCTACCACTTTCTGTCCTTTGGTGATGTTTCCACCCAATCTATGCCTCCAGCACTAGTGAGGCGCGTAACACACAGGGGCAGTGGGTCCCCAACAACCCATCTCTTGAATTTTTTGGGGATCTGAGCATTCTCTTGAAGGCAGTGCAATGTTTGCTGCTTGAATCACTGGTCCTGCATGTTGGAAATGGAATTGGTTTGTACATTGTTTGACTTGAATCCTTTTCTTAGAGAGTTTTGAAATGAAGTTTTAAACAATGATCAGCCAGGCTACAGCCGGGTTGCTTGACACCCTTGTGTAAGGTTGATATATTTTCAGGTATTCAATGGATCTTTTGCAGCAGCAGTTTTGCAAGCAGTCTTTTGCGCAAGACAACACAGAAGCAACTGATGATTCAATACAGAAATGATTTGCTATTTATGCAATTTCCTTTCTATGGCAATTTTGTCCCTGAGCGTAGGATTTCCCCAAGAATTCAGAATTTTGTGGGAATCCAAGGTTGCACTTGGTCCCATCAAATCCCCAACTTTCCCAAAGTTCTGCTGTTTTCCTGGCGCCACTCTAATCCTGTATTTTCAGCTCTCTTGCTCATTTCAATTTTCAACACTGCACTCCATTCATCCCTAAATCAGCTCTGCATGGAGAACAGCAACTTAGTGGAAGGAGTTGCCTGACCACCTTTTTTTTTAGTTTTCATACATATTTTTCTGGTGGCCTTGATGTGGTACTTGGGATCACATACCGCTTGAAGGGGAATTGAACAAGCTTGCATTTAGTGTTTATTTTCATTGCTGCAGCTCAATTTGCCACCAAGCCATCTCAAGTCAGAAATCAGTTCACTTTTTCTTTGGTCCACCCTGTAGATATTTTATTGTGCTATACTGCATATGTGAAATACTCCCCCTGTTTCAGAAATTGATTTCCTCCTGAATTCCGTATTCTCAGCTCCCCCTGATCATATACACAACTTTTTCTTCCCCTTCCAAAAAAAAACCCCTGGTCCTTCTTCTTCTTTCATCATCTCCAGAACTTCCGGGAATACCGTAGACACAATAACGGGTTTTTCCTGCTTCTCCTCCACGGCTCTGGTCATTCAGGTCGCATCCGAGGCGTTGTCCAACTCAATAAGAAAGACAAAAGCCATGGCTGGGCGAGTCTTGGGCAGAAAGAGAGAAGAAGAAGGCAGAATTTTTCGGGCTTTGGTCCCAAGGCAAAAATAACGCACCGCAATTACGCGTGCATTATCGCGCATCATCCCACCTCATCCAGGATTACACAGACAGAAATGAAAGAAAAAAGTGACAGAGAGAGATAAATTTTGAATGGAGAAAGAAAGAAAGAAATGCACAATATGGACTGCGTGGGAGAGAGAAAGAGAGAGAGAGAGAGAAATGAAGCGAAACACCCTGAGGGGATTATTCTGGGTCGGATGAGCAATTGCCTGGCTATTCAAGAGCTCATCACCTGTTTTTCCGGTTCCCTTCTTTTCTCGTATGCACTTTTTTCAGGGCATATAGCCATGAAATTAAATCCAAATTCCGGGCCACCGAAAAAAAAAAATTAATCCCCTCAACAAAAAATTCAAGGGACCAGAAAAAATTATTGTAAAGAGAATTTTATTGTGGAGAATCCCTATAACATGTGGGAGAGAACCCTAAAGGAACAGACCATAAAAATGCATTATGCAGAGAAGATCATTGTAGACAAGATTGTTTTAGAGTGAGAGTCCACCTGCATAAACAAGATATAGATGCATTGGAGACTAAAAATACAGCACATTAAAACCTTGTTACAACAAAGCCATATTGTGGAACCAGGAAAAACTGTCTTTTGTTTTAACCAAAAATGTTTTATGAAGTAATGTAAATAACATTGTGTTTATTTGGCAGGAACCTAAAAAACGAGTTTGCTGTGAACAATATTTTTTCCTAACAGTATTCTCCTGCAACAAGATCCAATAGTTTGAAAAATTCCACTGTAATAAGATTTTATACTGTACCAACCAATACTTTATTGTAACAATATCATATGATTATACTGCAACCAGATTGTTCAGTATTGTTCAGTCAATGTTATACTCCAATACTGGATAACTGCATTATCTTGTACCTTAAGATAATAAGAATATCATGTATCAAGAATATACTGTTTATAGTGAACAACAGTTATCACTGTTATGAGAACTATGCTGGGAAAGAGCATTTTAATATGAAGGTTGACAGCAAATTTTGTTTAGGATTGAAGATGCTTTCAATGTCCTTGCAGTATAACCAGTGTTATTTGAGTTTCAATGCATAATCTTTTTTATAATCAAGGATTTTTCAGGTTTCAGTGGTTTCCTTTTTCAAAATTATGTACAGTATTGTGTTGATGGCATTCTTAATTCATTCATGTTTGAGGTCAGTCTGAGATGTCAAGTGATGCCTTAAATGAATAATTTTTAGATACAGTATGTAGCATTGGTACTTTGCTTTTGACCCATATACTAAAAATGTACATCAGCATTGTATAGTTTTCCATGCACACAATTTAATCCTGCATGGAAATTGCTAATACACATCCCTGGTTACTTGCAAGTTATGAAATATAATGAACATTTACTAGGCAAGATCATCATGTGTGCAAGACTGAAATACTGTATGTATGCATGCACATACCATGTACCCTGTGCTCCTCTGCATTTTTCACTTGAAATATTAAAAAAAAATTATCCATGTGTATTATGTACTCCCCAGTGTTTGACATTCAAATGACCCCCAAACTTGTTCAACTCATTGGTTTGCCAAACATGAGCCTGAATAGTTGAACAACATATCTGTGGGAGAACAATCAAGTGTTGGAAAAAATCAGGAAACTGTGGAAGTAAAATGTGTGAATTTGTTTTCACATCTGTTTTCTTGCAACACATTTTATTTCCTATATCTTCTTTACATTCTGGCTTTAGGTAGAAGAAACTGGCTTTGCAAAAAGTTGAATATGTGCACTGAAAAATATTATGCAATAATTGAACCCTCAATCTGAATCCTAATTTTTGAAAATCCATTTCTAAACCAGATATTATTACAGGTGGGACCTCACAATTTGACCTCTTGCTCTTGGTCTTTCCTGACAGTCAAAGTTGTTGAGAGGTTGAACTTCATTGCCACAAAATTTTAATTGCTTCAGCAGCCCCTTTTCTAGTGTCTTAGTGCTGCTCTTATTTGATTTTACCTAATGTCAGATAATCTGAATACTTCACAATTCAATTTTAGTCCAGCAATGGATTAGGCTCAAATTGCAAAGTACCATCTGTATGCAGTTATACTACAGCACTGTATTTCTGAAAACTTGATATGCAGAAAATATAATGAAAGGGTTGCTGGGAAAAGTTCAGATATATCTTAGCTAAGTTTATCACAAAATTAAACTTTCACTTGAGCATATGTACTGTGAATAATTTCCTCCACCATTTTTTTTTTTTGTTTCCTTTATTGCTGCTGGTGAATAAATCCCATGTTTGCTCAGCTGTATATACAACAAAAAAAGCAAGATATAATATGACTAGGCGATTTTGATGTGGAAACGATGTCACAGTGTTTGCGGGTGCGTAACGAATTATTTTCCAGGTTGTGCCTAAATCGTTTTTGGCTGCGGTGGGAACGATACTCAATGGTGTAATTCTGACAGCACACCACAAGAATAAGACACAGGAGCACATTTTGCTGTTGTGGGATTCAATGAAGCTGGCAGAGCTTCAATTTTGAATTTTTTTGAGGGAATCTGAAAGTGGTGAGACAGTTTTTTTCATGGAAAAAGCTGTGCCAATTAGTATAGAAATGCATAGGAACAAAAAGGTGTACAGTACAGTACTTTGAGAAAAGTGCCCAGGATGTCTTAATATTTTGCCATGTAGATCAAATATATATTTTGAATACTTCTTGTTTGTGTATGGTATTCATGGGTATATAGGTAAGTAATTTATTGCCTTTGTCTGCTGCTTTTCACATCAGTAATTTCCAATTAAGTGGTAAAGAGTAAAAATTGTCTCCAAAATGTGATGTTCATTATGGTTTGCCTTTTGTCTAACTGCATATGGAAACATTTGGAAACATTGATTGCTGTACCTCTGTACATTACTGTACTTTGAAATGTTGGAATTATCTATGAAAATGTAATTCAAGTCAGAAATAGAGAAGTAAGTCCCTCTATGCTGGAGGCCTTTTTTTAATTAGCTGATTGATCAGTAAAATGATTAGAGAAATGCCAATGAAATTTTCTTACATATATCTTGGGGTTAGAAATATATGTTTCTTGTAATTTGGACTGACATTTATTTGCAATTTCAGCACACAATGTCTGCATGTTGAGGCAGTGTTGGCATGTCAGGCATTTTTATTTGAAAATATGAATTGTCTACATGTTGAGGTGTCTGCATGTGGGGGTCTCATTGTATTCAAACATATTTCCACAGAATTCAATTGATGGAAACTTCAAATGTATTTTTGGTGTTTGAAATTACAATGGTCTTTTCCCTGAAATTGATCCAAAAAATAATTTTCTGACAAAAAACAGAGAAGATTTTCAGTTTTCCCATAAATTTAATATTAGAAACATATTAATCATATTGTTGATTTTGAGAAAATTTCACATCTATCAACACTTTTGCGCTATTTAGCCTCTTGGCTTTCCTTTCAAGCTTCAACAAATGCTTTTGTTTTCATGCTTTGAACCTGAAAAATCCATGAACCAAATTTTTGTAGACTTCATAATTTTCATCTGTTGTAAGAGCATATTGAATCTTTCATTGTATGATATTAAATGGATTCTTTATCCTTTCTAAATTCTGTTTGTCAGATTATCTGCATCAGAAGGACTCAAGTGTTCTTTTCAACAAAAATGTGCTTCTCAAGTTTTTACTGCATACCAAAGAATAATTTAAATTGTGAACACTGAAAAGTGTATAATTAATGCGACATTTTATTTTTCAATTTTATCTGCTGATCTTCAAACATACCTCATATAAATGGTCCTATTTCCAACAGTCATATATTCTTGATTATAATTAATGAATAACTAATAGCAGAAATTTTTCACACTGAGTATATGACACCTGGTGAAAGGAAAATAGAGGAAAATCAAAATATAACTATGAAATAGTTCCTTCATGGGATTAAATGCATATATTATGATTTTAAAAAATTAGTGGCAGTATACTGACAGACACAGTGAAGTAATTAATGTTGGGCCTGGAGTTTTATTCTGGGTGTTGATTTTGGTCTGGTTTATTTTATTTTCCTCTCACAAGGAAACATCTGTGGAACAGAAATAAACTGTTTGGACAAACTGGCTGGTTTTGGAGCTTATTGCACTTCCAAGCTAGCTTGTTCAGCACTCTTGATTATTGTCATGGTCTACTGACTCCGTTGTTTTGAACCCCTTTCATCCCATGATTATGTCTATTTCTTCCTTCAGTAGACATCCAACTATAAACACTCAACAAGATCACACATCCTTATAGACTGAGAAGGGTTGCCAACATTTTGGACACCTGCTGCAAACAATCCAACTTTGTTTTTTTTTTCCTCCAGCACAGAAAATTTTATTTCAATCTGAGAAATTTTTCCAGTAAGTCTGAATAAAAATGAAAAGACTTTGAAATATGATAACAGCAGGATATGAACTGGCCTCGAGATGCGGACGCAATTGGCTCTTGTAACTTGTCCTCATGTTAGAGTGTTTGTATGTTGGATCACATTTTCCCATAGACTTCAATGGGAACATATGTAATTAGTTATCCTACCTGTTCAACAAAACTTAGGAATGCAGTCCATAAAAAAATTTTGAAGAAAACATGTTATCAACTTCAAGATACAGGAAATAAGGTTGTCTTGAAGAAAATCACATGAAATGTTTTATTTTAGCATGAGAAAATGAGCTCAAGGTGCAAGCCTTCCTCTACATTCTAAATAAAATCTGAAAAAGAACACATTTCATCTAGTTTTTTTTAATGAATTTATGTAATTTATAATCAAAAAATTTTTCATTTTTCTCAATACTGTATGTGCAGTTTAATTTGTTCAAGAGATATAAAAATGCATATAAGCAAATTATTTAAATTTTCCAAAAATGGTGGAAAATTGTCTGTATATAGCTCCTCCAGATATTGTCCAGATGTTGGGGACTTTTTTATTTAGTGTCCTCAAGTCGAATCGTCCGCAAATCGCCGTATGTATGTCGGGATCCCACTGTATCCTGTTTGATCATTGACCATGTAGATGCCATATAAATAAAAAACCTTATCGAAAATCTTAATCAAAGAAATACTTTTTTATTAAAGCATATAGAAACCTTTATTTTATCACGAACACGTTCGTCCGTCTAATAGATATGAACTATTTCAAACTAAATATAATGGAAAGAATGCTCCAAGCTTCATTTTTTTGAAGAAAACATTATTGTACTGTACACCAAAGTCTCTGATTTCGACAATAATGCATAACGTCATCATCTGCTATCCATCCCCCTTTTGCAGGCAAAACCCTTGGAGAAAATTTAGGTCTCGGCGTTTTGAATTTCGAGAACAAGTTTTGAATATTTATTATATACAGTACATGGGATATAATCGGCATATGTTCTGCGTGTAATGCGATACACGAAACGGGGACCTTTTTCTTCAGATGACGGGATAACCAGGTTAGAAATCTCTTCTTTCATATACATTATTCGTGTTCATTGTTGTTCCATATATTTCGTGGAAATCTTTTCAGGGCGCGATAAATTGCTGTCGATGACTGAGCGTTATTTAATCCGTCGAAGAACATTGCGAATATTTCATGACTTTTTAATCACGAAGTACATAGAGGAGTTAGAGTTACCTTTAAAACTTTGATATAAGACGCATATAATGTACAGTACGTCTCTTTATATACCCTTTCATTATCAATATATTTTCATTCATCATGTTGATGTAGTGTTTTGTACTGTACATGTATATGAATCCCAATAACAGAATAGAGAACAGACTGGGGAAGAGGGCGCGATAAGTTTTATCTTGGCTGTCGTAAAGTTTGTGGTAAGATGGCTGCGCCATAAAAAGAATATTGAAGTATACCTTGTGCCTCTTACTTGGAAAGGTGTATTCTTGATCTTCCTTAGCTTGCGCCGCATGCAGTTCATTTTTTTATTTCAATCTACCTTGCATGTGCAGTTAGCAGGAAGGAGCTATAATGACAACAAGTAAGGTTTTATGAGTGGGCGACTTGAACAGCATCATGAGTTACCGCATGTACGGTACCATATTGTAAAAACAATACGACTGTACTACGGACTGTTGTATCCAAGCGAAGTCTCAACCCGTTTGGTGTGGTGTTGGCGTCGTCCCGTAAACTCGTACAACATGCGAATGTGCGTACAGATTGCGTCATTCATCTTCTCTTGTACAAACAAGAGAACGACGCTTAAGCATCAGAGAACTCAACGGTCTTGTATACTGACGCTGGAACGAAGTTCAAAAAGGTATGCTGAAGTACAAATTTTCGAAAATTCATTCAGTCTGCTATACTGCAGATTTAGGATCCAGAACATTTTCCAGCAGTGGACAGGTGTGAAAGTGCATAAATGCCTGATATGGGGTGCATCGCGTTCCCTTAAAAAATGGAACCTCGTCTGAGAAAACCTGCTGTTTCATGAGCAGATGAGCTAATCGTGTTTCATTCGATGTGAAAAGATATAGTTTTTCTTCAGATCGCGAGTGGTGTCAATGCATCGTCATATTACACTCGAAAAACCGAGAACATACGCAAATTAAAACGCAGACTGTACGACGGGTTATTATTCCGGAAGAATTTCCGCGCTTTCAGAAAGTGTTGCGTTGAAATTTTGGAATTTATGAAAAACCTGAAGAAAAATTAGGAAAGAAGAATACTCTTGTTATGGAAATCTTGGAACATCAGAACTTTATGGGCACAAATTTGTAGGGATTATACTTAAATTCCATCCAAAGTATTGCTAGAAGGTTAAAATGTCACGTTATAAGCAAAAAAATGGTTCCAAAATTAATGATGGTCGTAGGTGAGAGTTCCCAATTCATATTCAGGAGAAATAATTTTGGCGCAGTATATAAAAAAATTCATCATGAAAAAATCTATCCCAGATTTAATTAACTTTGGTAAGTACTGTATATAAAAGTGCGGTGCATTCAGACGATGTGAGCAAGCGGTGAACGCCAATAAATAACGTACAGGATCGGCATTGACGTGAAACTGATGAATTCAAGTGTATCTCTGATATTTCACCCTTGTGATCGTGCCAACGATGAGATCTGCTGTGATATGAGAATCGCAGGATATTTTCTGATCTTGAATCTCATCATCAGTCGTGAAATTTCCGCAGATACCGTATATACGCGCGCGTATACGTGTGACGAAGTGACGAAATATGGTAGCAGGTCTTTCAGCCCCCATAGCTTTTCCTCTGTGGGCATTCACTGCTTCAGCAGCCACCACAGCAGCTTACGCTGCTCCAGCTGCCGTGGGTGCAGCCGTCAGTGCTTTTGGTGGTGCTTGCGCGACAGCGTTCGTGGGTTTCGGAGTCGCGACTGGCCCCATAGGATGGGCTGCCCTTGCAGTGGGTGCATCGCAGGATAGCTCGACGAAACAGGCGAAATTCGACTGTTGGCGACAAATTTTGCACGAGAATGAAGTCAACGGTGACGATGATGAAGGGATCACGCTGGCCGACTTGGCCATGGATCAACGAGTTCGCAAAATCGAGCTGAAGGCAAGAGAAGATGGAAACGCGTATTGGAGTGTTCAGAATGTGTGGAAAGAGAATTTTGAGCTGAATTTTGTGAGTTTGCGGGATGGTCAGATTGCTTTACATGCCATTCCTGCTGTGCATGTCTGATGCGTGTCTTGCCTGAAGTGCGATGAAACATTTTTGAAGCACTTTATATCTTTCAAACAAAGATTAACCCAATTCTGGTTCTGCATGAGGTCGTACATAGCCTTCTAGATCAGAAAAAGAGCGACGTGAACCAAAAGTCTGATTCATTGTAAGTTCTGAATCTTTGAAATTATTTGACTTATACAATCAAACCTATAAGCAGTATTTGTTTTTCATGAAATTAAAAAAATTCAAATCTAACGCCTTTTTAAGAATTTGTGACAGAGAAATATTGTGTACGATTGCATGTATGGAATTTACTCAAGTACCAGCACATGCACCGGTATTTTTTCTCAAGAAGTGCTGGAACTTTAGGTGTGGGTTTTATTTTATTCTAATTGAAAATTTTGGACCAGTTGAACACAAAAACCCATATTTTCATCGGAAAAAAGTTAGGATTCTTCCAATCCTTGTTCAATTATTCACGTCTAAGTTCAATAATTTTGGCATCTTTTAAAATTCTACTGTAATTTTAAAGTCACAGAAATTTGCTGCTCATCTCACTTACGGATATCAGATTTCATAAACATTTTCATTTGATAAGCTCCAGTGTGTGCTGCGCAATTTGTTGTACTTGAGAGCATATGGAACTTAAATATTATACAGTACAGCAATTCTGATCGACAAAGAATTCATTTTTCTTCCCTGCTATAGTCGAACTAGTTGGGGGAAAATCTGGGTACAGTATTGTAGGAATGCTAGGTTTAATCTTCGAATATTTGATCATCTGTTTTTAGTATTACAGTATAGAGGTGGTATTTGCAATTCAATCTCATGCAATTCAAATGTCCTAGTCCTGCAAATCAATGGTCAAATTATGCTGGAAGGTCAATTCTCAATTTGACCTCTGTCTGGGAATTCAACCTGTGGAGAGACATGAAACTTCAAATGCCATGTAGTAAACAGGCCATTTGACTTTGTCCTGCAATTTGACTGCATTGCAATTCAACCCTAATCCAGCAATTGATTAAGGTGAAATTGTAAAATACCACCTGAACTACACATAGTGGCCTGCTTTTGCTCCCATTTGCAAATGCCAGCACAACCAACTGCAAAACCTGGGCTCTGTGCAGCACTTCTTGGAAAGCTCTACGCCTCTATGGTATGTACGTATGCGATGAGTCTTTGAAATACTGTAGAATATCGGGCCTAGAAGATATCAATGTAAAATCTTCAATCCCTAACTCGGGATATGGAGACCTGTCACATAATTGATTATTTTTAAATATACCATTATGCAGAAAAAACTTTGCTTTCCTTACAATTGAATGTCAATATTTCATACAATTAGCAATTCTGGGACATCCTCAAATTCAATAAAAGCTTGTAGAAACAACATGGCAAAAATTTGTGAAGAACTAAGCACATAATTAAAGCCCCCTAAATCTCAAAGTTTGATCACATCTTCCAGATCTGGGATCATCAGGATAAAATGTCAAAAATGCTATTGAAGATAATCATTCAAAACACCAAACTGTATACCTGAACCTTCAAGAAAAACAAACAGGTTCACCTACAATCAACATCAAAGAAATAAAGCGACAACTTAATATGATTTTCAAATCCATTTTCCTTTATTCCTTCCACATGATATAAAAATTCATCCTGATTTCAAGTCCCTCACCCAGCCACACATTCCCGAAATATTTCAACCGAGACAAAAAACACTGCAATGCGGAAACTTTGGGCAGGGGAAAGCAAACGCCAAAAAATAGTCCTGGGGTCGCATTACGGGCGAAGTACAGTAAGTGAATCAATATTTGCAAATAGCAAGGCGCCATCTGGAGGGTAACTGATGCATTTGATGATAACCCGCGAACAAGAAGTTGAAAGAAAGCATGACAGATAGAATCCCTTTCAATTAATACAAAAAGCAGTACAAAACCTCGAACTGAAAGAAAACAAAAATCAGGCACTTCTAAGATGATACTCCAATGAACAACTATGGCAACCCAAGTCATTCGCTCCACACAGATGCACAAAGCAAAAGGGAAAAATACTCACATTGAAACTCTACCAATACAAAATGTTGCATTTAACCATAAGTGCCAAAATCTGTAATTGATTCAACCCAGTGCAGAAATGGTACTTGCACTGCGATCGAGAGGAATTCAGGGAAAATAAGGGAACTCGGAAGCCGAAACAAAATTCGGTTACAAAACGCACACACAGCCAGATGTTTTTCTTTTTTTTATCTCGCGAAGAAATCTGACATTTAAAACCTAGTTCCATCGTTCTCACCCTAAAAAAAAATTTCCAAATGGAAATGAAATAAAAATATATTCCCTGATGGCTGAGTGTGTAAGCGACTCATAGAAACAAGGAACCATAATATACTTTTTCAGACTTCAACCAAGGACTGGTCTCAGAAATTCAGTGCGTTCTACCTCGCGACTTGAAAAAAGATCAAATCCAACTACTTGACACAATTTTTCCAGGTCACGCCCTTCGGAGTAAAAAGAAATTCCTCGAGTAAATAAGACAGGGTGGAAAATGAAGCACATGAGATAAGCAGCAGGATATTTCTCACCGGGAAAATCAAACATTGCCAACTCAAAACCCTTTCCATTCGGAGACAATGTTTTTCCAGAAAAATGTTTCGTCAGACGAGAAACCAAAAGACTCAGCCAATAGTAATTGTACCATTTTGCATAATGTCCTCATCACACCCATCAGTGCAACGATTGATTTCCCATTACATAAAATCATTCATTCAAAGCTCATTCACACGGGTCAATCATTACACAGAAAACCCCCAATGAACATTTTTCCAAAAAACAATGGAGGATATTTCCAGAGGTCTTCCCCACAGCACAAAAAAGTTTTGAAATGCAGAAATGAATTGAAAAACTGCACCTGCCAATTAACCAATTTCCCGCAACACTGGAGTCTTCATAAATAAAACCAAAGGAACTTATTCAGCTAAGGAGACTGAAGATTTTCCATCAGAAAATCAATACACAGGTTTTCAATTTATGACATAGAAAAAACCCTTTTGGGTGTCCAATGTTTGTTCTTCCATGAATCATGAGTCCTAACTGTTGGATTGACGAAATGTGAAGATGTGCATTGATAAACTAGGATATATTCTTGAAACAAATGTCTTCTTTTTACAGTTAGACCTTGCTTAGTCAACCCTTCCCAGATGAAAATTGCAAATGACCCCTGTCAAATTTCCTGGAGTCCAATCCAACTTAAATCTTCTTGCCTCTATACTTCCCGAGTAAAACCTTCCCGAGTCAAATATTCAAGGCTTTTTGTTATTAAACTGAGTCTACATTTTTCAACACCTTCTCCAGAAAAAATATGCATACAGTATTAGTTTCTTCATGAATTCCACTTGGATCAAGCATTTGCGTGCAGGGTAGAAAGTTCATGAATAATGAACAGTTCTAATAATTTGGCAGAAGATAATTCCCATTCAACTTACCCAAATGAAGAAACATTCTTCAAGCACAATTTATTCTGGGAGTTCCACTTTACGATGACTTAAAGTTTTGAAATGCAGAAATGAATTGAAAAACTGCACCTGCCAATTAACCAATTTCCCGCAACACTGGAGTCTTCATAAATAAAACCAAAGGAACTTATTCAGCTAAGGAGACTGAAGATTTTCCAGCAGAAAATCAATACACATGTTTTCAATTTATGACAGAAAAAACCCTTTTGGGTGTCCAATGTTTATTTTTCCATGAATCATGAGTCCTAACTGTTGGATTGACGAGATGTGAAGATGTGCATTGATAAACTAGGATATATTCTTGAAACATTTGTCTTCTTTCTCCAGTTAGACCTTGCTTAGTCAACCCTTCCCAGATGAAAATTGCAAATGACCCCTGTCAAATTTCCTGAAGTCCAATCCAACTTAAATCTTCTTGCCTCTATACTTCTTGAGTAAAACCTTCCCGAGTCAAATGTTCAAGGCTTTTTGTTATTAAACTGAGTCTAAATTTTTAAACACCTTCTCCAGAAAAAATATGCATACAGTTTTAGTTTCTTTATGGATTCCACTTGGATCAAGCATTTGTGTGCAGGTAGAAAGTTCATGAATAATGAACAGTTCTAATAATTTGGCAGAAGATAATTCCCATTCAACTTACCCAAATGAAGAAACATTCTTCAAGCACAATTTATTCTGGGAGTTCCACTTTACGATGACTTTGTTGAATTTCATTTTTTTTTTTATTGGAATTGAACCAGAAAAATGCAAAGGCTCAACTGAATTAATCCAACAGCAGAAGCAATTTCAAATCATGCCAACTTGACAAATAGCTGACTGTTGAAGATATCTAAACAAACCATGAAAAAATTTGCATGTGGACAAAGTAGCGAAATGCTTGCAAGTGTTGCAACTCATAAAAATCTCTCCCCATTTCATCATTGGACACCCTATTGGAGCAGTAAAAAGTTATTCAAACAGTAAAAAAAAATTGAATGAATACCAAGAAGAATGAAACAACATTCAAGAATCCATGGGCAGCTTCAATCCTTAAAATCACGACAAAAAGTCAAAGCATCACCCAATTCTGCAAAGCATCCATACGCTTCCACAGTTGAGTCACTTGTCAAATAAGAAACTTAAGATAAGGGTATGCTCAACAGAGAACCTTCACAACAAAACAAAAAAATGGGATGGTGGCGAGTTCGAAAAATTAATCGAGGCATCAAAAAGGTTCCACATTCTATCACATTAGCATCAAGCGCTCCAAGCAGGAGTTTGAGAGATCTACCACCACAAAAAAAAGAGAGAATCACACTGCACTAGCGAATGAGCTCACCGCGGAATCATAAGATCCAAGCAAGTTATTTTCCATACAAAAAAATTTCAAGCCCTGACATAATTTTACCAATCAATAGCAGATCAACCTTGAATTGCATGTAAAAATGGCCAATGAACGTCAATGAGGGCTCAAGCGTCTCTAGAGCAACTACTGTACTGCAGTAGCATCATGATTATTTTTTCTTTGAACACCTCCCATATGAGCAATCAAAAATGCATGTTGAACTTGATTGCAGTTTCTGCAGCAAGACTTTGAGAACACAGAGTCTCCACAAAGAATTGGTTGACAATGTCTGCAATGCATTTCCCTTTAGAACAATTTTTTTCATGTCCCATAAGGTTCACTGCCCATGTCATAGGGGGTTCTCTGCACAATTCTCTACAATGAGTTGTTTTTATCTGGTCACCTGAATTTTGTTATGGAGAGTCCACCTGTATTTTTCTCATTGTGACATAATTGAAGTCTGAATGTATCACACAGTCAAAAGAAACATGCAAAAACAAGATAGAGCAGGGCCTGTCAGCCATTGGCACACAGGCACTGGGAAAACTAGATTTTTGTAGCACAAAAATGCTGGATTTCAGGCCAGTGGGATCTTTCTACAACAAAATTCAAGGGACCATGAAGATTCATTGTAGAGAAATTTTGCTGTGAAGACCCCTAAGAGACCAAAACGATTGTTTTCCGGGCCCACAGACTGGTAAATAGTCATGAATTTCTTTTTCAGGTATCAAATTCCTATCCCATGGGTTGCAGACCACTGTCACAGACAAAATCTTTGTAGAGAGTTTACCTGTATAACCAAGCATGCCTTCAAAGTGGTGGAATTCACACAAAAAAGTCTTGGAAAGGCCTCCTTAAAGTGCTTTGAACTTTCATGACAGTACTTGATCTCCAGAACTTTGTCCTACAGAAAGTAACTATCCAATAAACTGAAAGCGTGTGAACTCATCATTCTCCTAGTTGCTACACTCTCAACAGTTTCCCCACAAAAGCCATCAAACGAGGTAATTCCACCTTTTTATCCATAAAAATGTGAGGGAAAATATTCCCACGCCTCACTGCATCAACTGCTCAGACAGAAATCCCGGATGATCCTCCGGTTCTGGAAAATTACCGCACAAGCCTGTCGGTTAAAAAATGGACTCTGATGATCCAATCACCAGTGCAGTGTGTTAACGGCAATGCTTCATTCACGCACAGCAACTGCTTCTCTTTCTCTCTCTCTCTCTCTCTTCACTCCTTAGGCTCGGATCACGCTTCAGTTCTTCTCGAATAGGCGAATGTAATTGTGTGTGTGTGCGTATGTGGTAAACTTGGAAATAGTGACAGAGAAAGACACACACACACACAAATACATACGCGAACGCGAGAAAAAGGGGACAAAGTTACAGCAAATCGAGCTTCAGTTCCTCTCGCATGATGCGAAGTACCGTTTTCACTCGAATATAAGACGCACATTCAACATTCGTCCTCATAAAGATGCAAAAAAATTTACAATCTAAAATTCGCGTGAATTCCTTGTGATTCTGTCGAGCCTCTTGATTCTTCTCGAACTATCGTTCCCCGATCAATCTCCTCGAACAACAGAAATAAGGACCCGGACTCGTGCCATTAGACAGAAACTAGTCCCAGTTAGTGTTTCAACGATTGGATTAGTTGGAAGCAATTACGCCCTTCACGTTATTTCTTTCATCAAACCAAAAAAGTGCGTAAACTTCTGATGATTTCATAGAGCCTCTTGAAACTTCTCTAAATACCGTTGCCAACTCAATCTCCACGAACGATGACAGAAATCAAGATCCAGGCTCGTGCTATTGGACAGAAACTAGTCACGAAGATTCGTCCACTTGGAATCGGTATTCGAACGATTGAATTAGTTGGAAGCATTAATGCACTTTACCTAATTTCCTTCAAGTCTAGTTCTCCAACCAAATAAAAAACAACGTGCGTTCCAATATTCGAGTGGATGCGGTACGTATCGGAAAAGCGACAGATAGAGAGATTCGACGAACACTAGTAGTCAACGATGGGCGGAGAGGGCGCGCATGTTAAATCAATTGATCAGTAAAACCACGAAGAAAAGAACAAGCACGCACACACACACACAATCGCAATCACACACTCTTCGGCAGACACAAAGATTAAGAAGAAGACCAACAGGGCGGGAAGAAGAAGAAGAAAGGAAATCGCAGTCAGAGGTCCATATCGCGCGCCTCGTCCTCGGAGAAGTCAGACATGGAGCTCTCGGATCCGTCCGAGTCGCTCGAGTCAGAGGCCTGGCCGTTGTCAAGTTTCTTGAGCGCCTCTTCAGTCGCATACTTGAGCACGTAGTCCCGCACTTTGCGTTTGTAGTCTTCGGGTCGGTGCAGGTACAACGCAGCCGCGTCCCCGTTCAATGGGTCGATCGGGTTCGGGTAGGTCAGCAGCTGCGGCAAGAAGCTCTCGAAGATGTTCAACAGGTCGTAGAGGGCCGACCAGGCCTGGTTGATCACGTCCAAGCACACCGTGCCCGACGCTTCATCGATGTTTGGATGGTACACCTGCGAAAGGTCACACAAGCGAAAGATGACATCTAATCGCACGAAGGTCGTTCTCAGAATACCCAAGCATCTGACTCGAGATCCTTCAAACCACCCGGAGATAAACATCAAGACCTAAGGCTATCTTCAATAGCACACTCGACTTGGGAAAGTTCTTCCTCTCCAGTCAAAATCAAGAAAATTCCTTTCACTCACCTTCACCAAACAAAACTGAACAAAAAGTGAGCAAAGGCAGGTCGAAGTCTGGAATCGGGGCCTTCTCTTTGTCCGCACATGCGAGCGGATTCCAGTTTACATGTACTTGATTTATCCTCAAATTCATCTGTACTAACGTCAAAAATACTGTAAACCTCTTTCCATTAATATCAGTTTTCAGCATTTTAGCTCGAAGGTTTCAACTGTACGTGACGTGAGGTCGACGATCTACCCGCTAAAAAAAACGAAAGTTACGAAGGTGGACCTTGGTTCCAAACCGAGTTGATCAAAAGAGGGGAAAGTGACGTGGAAAAATTCATGAATAATGCTTAGGAGAAATGTCCACCCGTGACCAAATTTATCCATCTATTGGAAACGGAATCTTTTGAAACATTCCTCGCATCTTTTCGAACCATCCGCTTCCGAACTCGAGATACTCGAAGTTAATCGATCAACCGATGAGTTTCTCAAGGAGTGGAGAAGTGAAATTTGAAATGAAGACTTTGAACAGAAAGGAACGATAATTAGAATCAAATAAATGCGGAAGTATACAATTTCAGAGACTCATTAAGTGAGGGACACCGAGACTTGAATAACCGAGGATTCACTCGTGTAGCGCTCATGTTGTGTAGAGATGATGAGGGAACTGATGATAAATTTGCTAATAAATTCTCTATGCAAGATGAGAATCTCAAGATCCAATGGTGGAACGTAGTACCCGAAGATTATATTCAACCATTGTGATGCTTTGAAAGTTTTCAAAGCGAAAAAAAAGATCGGAGAGTCTACTTCAACTCGTAACATGTTTGAATAAAACACGAGGGCAACTGCTGCTTTTATTCTATGAGACTTACGCGCGGAGTACTGAACAGCTTCAGCTTTGCGAAGGAAGTTTCCGGGACTAAACGCAATCAATATAAATCGAATCTCCTCAAGTCCTTTTTTCAAGTACCCGCGTGAATTCCCATAGAAACACTGTATACAACCATCTCTAATCAAAAGCGTTTCCTCTCAACTAAAAACTCCATAGCTTGAATTTTCCGAGACCTTTTCGGTATTTTTTCTTGACACAGAAAAGAGAAAAGCAAAAATACAGTAACTTGATGTGTTTTGAATGAAATTTAGGACTACTCGGGCAAATGGGCCCTTGCCTCCAAGTTCAGCATCCTGTCAACTCCTTCAAGGGGCAATTTAAGGCTCGGAATATCACCACTTGAAATTTCCTGCACTCTTCTACCTTTCCCACAACAAAAATGCTTTTTCCCCAAATCGAAACCTTTTTAGCTCGATTTTTTCCACTGGTCCCTTGAAATTCTACTTGGAAGAGGTTCGACCGTACCACTTCATGAGGCACCACCGTAAAAAGAACACGAATAAGTTATACACCCTCACAACAACGGCACTTCACTTGAAAAATAGCCCACGAGCACACTTGGAAATTGAATCACTTCTTTATCCCTGTTCACACTGGGGGGAACTAACCTTGTTGATGAAACCAATGGATGGAGATTTGAACGGATAGTGTTCCGGCAACAAGACCCGCACTTTCCAAACCCCACCTTCGTACGGGGTGGCGGCAGGGCCGTGGAATTTGACAAAGAACTCGTTGAGTCCGTTGAGCATGGTGACCTCATGCTTAGACTCGATCAACTTGATCACGTCCGTGTCCATGCGCCGTTTACCGGCGCTGGGCGACGACATCGCAACCTCTCAACACTTTACCCTCTGGTCTTCCGAAAACGATTCCGAATCGGAAGCGACCCAAAAAGATCACCGGTGTCTGCTTTTTTTGTATTCAACGCAACACAGTCGAACGACACGCTTGCGTGAATTTCGCCTGCACAAAAAAAGGGAATTATTGTAAGGGATTAGGTCGTAGGATTCGAAGACGAATCAAAACCAAGAAAGCATTCTTCAAAAGCCTGGGAAACTTGATGTTCAGTGAAACCCGAGGGTCGAAACTTTCCTCGCTTTTTTACTGTACTGTAAGTATTTTGAATTTGGGATCCGGTTCTTGATCGCTACAGCAACGGACGTCAACTCGAAAGTTTCAAGCGAAACTGTCAAACGAAATGAATTTTAAGTTGGTTCGGTTAGCTTTATCGGGGGATGAATCAACTCAGGTTAGTTTGAGTTTGTCGAGTGTTAAAATAGGTTCAACAGTGTCAGTCAAGCGTTCCTTTAGGTCAGGTATTATATTCAGTTAGGCGGAGTTGAAATGCATCGAATCGGAATGTTCAAAAACAAAAGCTTCATAGGTCATGTTTTTCAATTAGGTCATATAGAATCTTAGGCTAGGTTAGGTCAGATCAGTTAGTTGCAATTTTGGGTCAAAATAACTGAAATCCAAATGATTTGAAAGTAAAAGGAGCGTCAACAAGCAACCTTGTCAATTTAGCGTCCAAAAACTCTGATCACAATACAAATTTGTTCAAGGTTGGGTTGCCATCTTGGCAGTGACGAGACTGACGACGCAAACAAGTACGCATGTTTCAAGACCAAGTAGTGTCATTAAAAATCATTCATGAATCACTGATATTCATCGTTTCCCAGGATTTTGTTTTCTTCCGCAATTCAACCTTTCCGTATTTCGTAGAAAAGGGGAACACAATGCCCTCCCTCGCATTCATTCCTTTCTCAGAACGCCGAATAGGAAGAAAAATCCTCCATCGGAGGACGCGAACTGCGTGGAGCACAAGTCTTTCTGCTGTTGCTTCTTTTTCTTACGAAATTACCTCACGCCCCGGGGGCAGAATATTGGAAAACAAACCAAACAAAAACCTCCATCCAGTGCAACCAGCTTGAGCGATGAAAACTAAACATGCCAACGAACCCACGGGTACTTTTCTTCAATGCGAGGAATTTGAAATCTCCACTTCATGAACTCAACCAACATTAAAAATGAAACAAAATGACGGCCTGGACCTTCTGGAATGAAAAAAAAACATTCGACGCACGTTCAAATCAAGACGGCGAACTTGGAAAAAATTCTCGAATGATTTCCGAATCCAACCTTCGCCTCGAACCACGCTACAAACAACTCGTCAGATTCTCTCGCACGTTTTGTATCTAACCTTACAAAAAACCCAAGCTTGAAATACGATGGCAGATTCAATGTCATTATCCCGAACAACGGATAAACCACAGAACTTCATTATTATTGCGAGAATCCGCCTCGAAACACATTTTTTTGCGCGAAGCAGAAGAGAACGCACGCGGAAAAAAAGAGGAGTGCTCAGGTAATAGTTTACATGAAAAACTTCATTTTTTCGTAGATTAAAAAAGATCGGGGCTTCGGTGGTTTAAAAAAAAATCAAAAAAAAAAAAAAACCGACGCACTACGTAACGCCTCGAACTTGACCATTCAAAAACTGGCAAGTTTTTCGGGGGAGCCGAGATCCGACAAAAACATCCGTCATGCATTCTCAAAAAAGCAAAAGAAGTTTTTCTCTCTCTCTCTCTCTCTCTTTCCATCCTTCTCGATCATTTCTTCCATGATTTTTCTTTCTTTCACGCGGGACAAAACGGCTCAGCTAAATTGATCCAACGAAAATCCGGCGACCACGTCGTCAACGTTGATGCCTTCTGGAGTGTTTCCGGTTGTGAGCTCGTTGATCACCGCAGCCAGCGTCGGGTCTTGAATCGGGGTTTCAGCATCAGCAAGGACATTCCCTGACTCACGAACAGTAGTAGGTTCTGCAAAAGAAACTACGCTTTGCTCAGAGTTGAGAAATTCTGGACCCTGGACCGTTTCCGGTTGCGACGGTCTCGACGTTTCCTCAATGATCTCCGGTTCCGACGAAGAGTCAGACTTGACAGAATCTTCTTCCTCTATCACTTCGATCACCTCCGTCACGGGTTCGTCGTCGTCGTCGTTCATCGCAGGCAAGTCGACAGGAATCATTTCCGATCCCTTCTCAATAGCGAGCACCGGGTCTTCGTCGACATCTTCCAGTTCGATGACGACGGGATCGGACTTCTTGACGACGGGATTCGACACCTCCTTTTTAATCTCGTCGGCAGGAACTATTTCCATGGGCACTGGGGCAGAGCAGTTCTTCACGACTGCTGTCACGGGTGCAGCCACGGATTCTACTTTCAGCGTTGGAGTGAGGATCTTCTTCTCGATAAGGGATCCATTCAAGGCTTGCTTCTTGACAAGGGTCGGTTGAAGGGCATCCTTTTTCAATACTTTTTTCAGCGCACCAAGTTTGTGCAATCCGACTGCTTGCAAAGCTTCAGGGGTTTCCGTATCCACATATTCGTAATCTTCCGCTGTGAAAATCAAAGCGCAATGAATCTTGCGAACTACGAGCAAATATTGATTCTAGATACAAGCTACTAATCTCTATTCTGAAGTAAAGTTCGAGATTTGAAGACGAGACTTTTATCAATACAACAATGGAAGAAAAGACGTTGAAATAATTCCTGGCAATTTTAAAAATCGTGGGATTTAATTTCGCTTCTGCGTTTATTACTTAGTTCTAATAGAGCTAGAAAATAGAAATACCCCACTCCCTTTTCTTGCAGCATTATAAAAAACATTGACCAAGTCTCGTATTTTTATTTTCCTACGAACAAAAAATTTTCGGAGCTTTCTATTATTCGATTCTTCATGGGTCAGGCAGGTAAAAATCACTTTTTTATGAACTTGCTCAATTTGACGAGCTATGACCGTCCAGAAAAAATTCAGAGCAACCTAATGATTAGCTCGAAAAAGAATTAATAATTTATTGAATCCTCATTTTGTCAAAATAACTTTTGAAAGCATGCAATCAATTCAAAACATTACTGAATTCTGGAACATTCATTCAGCCTTTCTTGGTACCAGAACCGAAGACTCTTTTCGAAACCCAAGATGAAAAAGTCAGTGAAATTTTCATAGGATTTTCTCGAATTTTGTTCAGATCCTAACCAAAACCAAAATTTTTCGAATACAAAGGCTTCCGAAGTTCACGAAACCTTCACAAATCCGAACATGAATTAAATATCTCAGAGTGAATTTTGTACAGTACAGTACTGTACTCTCTTCAACATTTCATTCAAAAGCACAAGTCATTAGACTAAGTTGTTCCTAATTTTCCATCACTACGAAATCGCAAAAAAAAAAAAAGAACTCACCATGCAATGCATCGCTATCCGGAAAAGGAATGTTTTGGAATGACCAGATTGCTTTGAGCCATACGGAATTGATGTCTTCAACACCGTGACGACGTCGACCTGAATTATACAAGGATTAACGTCAATGCATAATTCAAATATAATAGATCACCTTAACCACAGGAGTCGTTCCTTAAAATTCACTAATTTACTTATTAAAATGAATGACAATTTTATTCAATGAATACTCCCTGAAACACAACATCTGCCAAATGTAACCCTCATACAGATGGAATCTACTTCACAATGATTCCTCTACTGCGTTTTCTAAACGAAACGAAGAAATCCTTTTTTCATGGTCCTCGCATAACTCTTGTCGATGCAATAGCAGCTTTTCCACAATCAAAATATCTTTGAATAGTGTATCGAAAATGTGGTCCAGGACCTTCAACAGTAAGCGGAAAAATATCTCAGATAGCCTACATTTTTAAAAAAATTATAGCGAAGGAAATAAAGTTGAATAACGACCTGATGCTATATTTCAGATAGACGCGTGAATTTTGAGGAGCATTATCTTTCCCCTCTAATACTTTTCCTGAAAAAAGCCGTGAGGCCTTGTTCGTTCTTCTTAATCATAAGATACGCCAAACGGCTTTCGATGTCAATATCAGTTTTTCACAAGAATTCCCGAATAAAATTAAAGTCAATCTTTAGGAAATTGAGACCGCTTTGCTTCTCCTGATCCTTCTTGAAACTTAGCTCGGTTAATCAAAGCTTTACTACATTCGGAGAAAAAATCCCGCAGATGGAAGAATATTCCAGAAAATCCCAATTGGAATCCACGAAAGAAGCGGTCTTGTTTTTCGACTTCGTCAAATTTTCGTTCGTTTGTCAAAAGTTGCTCAATGGTTCAATGTTAATCTGAAGTTGTGCTCCTGGATCCCCACAAAAAACTAATGACGATCTTTAAAAATTGAGACAACTTCGCTTCTCCTGATTCTTCTTGAACTTCGGGTTCGGTTAATCGAAGTTTTTCTACAGTACATTCGGAGGAAAAAAACCGGAAAAATCGCGAAGAAGGAAGAATATTCCAGAAAATCCCGATTAGAATCCACGTACGAGCCGCTCTCGGTTTTCCGACTTCGCCAAATTCTCGTTCGTCTGCTCGAAATGATTTCCGCACGTAATCGCACATGTGGTAAATATCAACTCACGCCTTCGCTTCCTGCCTCCGCTCTTCCCACCATCGTTCTCCCCGCCATTCTTCACCCGACAATCAATCCCGTCACCGAACCCATCATCCATGTCACGCATGTCGTCATCGCTGTCGTTGGCATACTCCATTGCCCCACCGTGGTCCTCGTCGTCATCCTCCAGCGTGATCAACTCCGGAAAAGTCGCCGACTGGGCCGACACAGTGGCCAGCGACGCTCTGTGTCGCGACGGATACGCGGATTTCTTGCCGCACAATGCCAAGTGAGTGGCGAGCTTGTTGCCAGAGTAGGTGCCGAATCCGCACACGCAAAACATGGTTTTCTTGAGACACACCGGCTTGGACATGTCGAAGTCGGGCTTGGTTCCATGGAACCGAGCCAAGTGCGTCTGGGCCATCGCGTCGCAACACGTCGAGTATCTTCACATCGCACGTGGAACAAAAGAAAGGGAGACTAGAGATGAATTCTTTCTAAAAATAAAGTGCTCACGATGACACACGCTTGGACCATCATCAATTCCCTGGTAATTTGGCGTTGCTTGCTCAAGAAGAAAAAAAAACAACAACAAGCAATCTACTGTTCCTTAAAAACACTGTTTTAGTAAATACCTCCATACAATGAACCCCCAATGACCTGAGAATAATTTTCGTTATGATGAAAATTCTCTGTCTAGAGATTAAGTTTTTTTTAGCATATAACACTGACATTTGGTGGAGAACAGGTGATAATTGATTCAAGGTACTTCCAGAACAGATTGGCGAAGAATCGCCCACATTTCTATTTTTTCTATCAAGAAAGCTCAGTATAATGCAGAGTACAACTTCTAAAAGCTTTTGAAAATGTCATACCTGCCCATGACGCGCACCCCCTCCTTTTAATGGAGAAAATTCAAAACGTGAAATACACTTCTCTAATTTTAGACCTTCCTTTCACTAAATTTTCTAAAAATTAGATTGATCCTTACAAAATACTCCATATGCGGAGAGAAATAGAAAATAAAAGGGTAAAAAGGGCATTTATTCATCAAGAATTCTCAATGTTGCGGTATTTTTTCAATCATAATTTTTCAAAAAATTCGCCATGTATAAATTATAGATCCATCTCTCGTTCTGACGAATTTTCGAAACACATTGAAAAATTTCAAGCCGAATTCTTAGCACAAGTTCTTGAACCATTCGACAGCTACGTTAACCTAATGACTCAAGTATTGTTCACCTTATTTTTTTTTTTCAAAAATGTACCTGCAATGACTGCAACTCCAACTGGTTTTTAAATGCGCTGCCGATGTGAGTGGCTGGTGACATTCCTGACACAGGTATTCCGAACTAAGCGTTTTCAAATCTAGTTTCAGCATTTTCGACGGATAAATGGATGGTTGGAATATTAGTGGTCCTTTCCGACGCTTCTTCTCGTCCGGCTTCGGCATCATTATCTCTTCTTCCCCACCCTCGCGCGGAGATCGTTGCAAGCCTGCAAAACACGAAGGTTTTCCGCATTACTTCTCTGAACTAGGGATAATAGACACTACTAAAAACAGGGATTTACAAAACCAAGGAAAACATGGATCACTCAGCCATGAAATGCAAGCAATTAGTGAAGAACAGCGCAACCACAAATTGCTTTACGTTCCTTCCGACATTTAAAAATATTGCAGCGCATCAACAGTCCCAAAAAAATTTGCCAATACAGTACTAATATAATTCCTGTATCCACTCATGTACCATGCACCATTGAGTAACACGCGCGCCAGGGATTTTCAATCAATAATTTTGATATAAGATTAACCCCGAAGTACGACGCAAACCCCATTTTCAAAAATTCTGAAACTGCAATATTTAAAAGATGAGAACACAGAAATTTGAATTTGGACAGGAATTTAAACGAAATTCGACTAATGTTCAATTGTTTCCATTAAAATAAGTTCTTCAGCTTAACTTTGGTCCAAAATGTCCCATGAGAATCAGTTTTAATTCAAACTTGAATTTCTAGAATTGCTTAGAAATTTCATACCTGCCCATGACGCGCATCCCCTTTTTCCATTTGAAATTATGCAAAAAAGTGCGCATGGTACTTGAGTAAGTACAGTAGTAACTGAGAAAAACAAATTCTTATTTTTAAATAACTAACACTATCCAACAAAATCTGAACCTGGAAGTTGTCATCAATTCAAAGAATTGAGTCATGAAACTACCTTTGAAACTAGCGTAAGAAATATGGTCCTTCTGAAGATGGTCTCTCAGATGCTCTTGCTTTTGGAAAGAAAGGCAGCACTTCTTGCATTTATTCTTGCTTCCCGGAGTGTCATTCTTCCTCCCTTGATGTTTCTGCAGATGCAAAAAAACCAACCGAAATCCCATCATCATCACATCACCACACGAAAAAAAAGTCTTCGAATCAAGATGGAACCAATGAACCATATTGCATTATCGAACGCCTTTTTACCTGTATGTGTCCGAAAAACGAATTCCGGTTCGTGTAAGTTTTCAAACAATAATGGCATAAAAGACGATCAGAATCGCTATGAGTGTTCTCAAAGTGGTCCAGTAAGCAACGATGGAAGGAGGATCGGAAGCCGCACAGTTCGCAACCATACGGCAACTCGGATTGCACGTGATTCCCGTGCATGTGTCCGATAAGATCCATTCTCGTCTTGAACGGCTCATTGCAAATTCCACAAACTAGCGAATTGTTTCGTCGCATGTGCACCTGGAAATTGAAAAACCGATAGATAAATGTTCCAAAACATCCAGAGTGTAGTCTCCGTGCCGTTTCCGATCAAAGCTTTGGTGGATGAACATGCAGAATGGCAAAAAAACCCGAATATTGAATATGGGGATATTTACAATTTGAGACAGAAAATTCGGAATAATTCAAGATGGAAACCTCAAGATTAGAGAAATTGAGGCAGAAAAGTTGAGACGGGGGCATTTCAGGACAGGTACAATGTGACACAGGGGCCATTCAAGACAGGAACATTTTGAGATGGGACGCGGAGAATCTGAGACCATTTGATACCGGAAAAATTTGAGATGAGACAGGGAAATTTTGAGACAGGCAATTCAAGACGGGGACAATGGATGAGAGTGACCATAGGTGACAAGGACAAATAGGGACAGCAAAAATTGGAGACAGAAAATTTTTCTGACAAGATTGGAGAAGGCAGTATTTTTTTAGGGAATTCAGACTGGAGCTCGAAAAAATGTTACACATGGAGGTATTTGACTTTCAGAGGTTCACGTCATCGAGGTTCAAGTGTTTTCGTTGAAATGATATTTTTCCTTTCTCACGCAGAATTTCGAAAAACTGGCAAGACTCACCTCCTCAACGTGGGTTTGCATGGCGTACGGCGTACCGAAATTCCTGAAGCAATACTTGCATAGAGTCAAATCCCCAAGATCAATGGAGAAAGACCGGGCACTTTCCAGATGCATAAATAAATGTCTAGTAAACGCTACGTTGAAATTGAATACTTTCTGGCACACGGGACACTTGAACACGTTGTTGGAACCGGCGGGAACTGTTTTCGTCGACGCCATTTGCCCATAATAATACTCCCCGAGACGGACCATTTCCGTCGGCTTAAGCCGCTTAGCTGCCAGAGCATGTTCATCGATCGCAGACCGGTTCTCTGACATCGCTGGACGCTTTGTTCCTCCTTTTAAAGGGAACACAACAACAAGGACAACCTTTAGCATAACCTTTGGGAACTCCGCAAATACACAGAGAGGAAAGGTCACAAAAACATCAGAAACCATTTCGAACCACATCATACAGCATTAACTTGCGCTTTTCATCCGCTTAACGCGCGTCAAAGTCTAAAATCCGTGATTCCATTTCTCATTCAGCGCAGCATTGCTTGAATTCATTTGAAATACCGCAACATTTAGCGTCAATTTCATCGATTACTGTAGTCAGTCCCTGCATTGCAAAACTAATCCGTTCCTGAAAGATTTTCGTCACGCCGAACTTTCACTACGTGAAACGCGTTTTCCTCGGAAGTCCGATTGTAATTAATTTAATTGGTTCCAACTACTCACCAAAAGAGCGTATTGAGCCTTATAAATGTGTGTATTTTTCAGCAGGAAAATCGTGAATTTAATATTGTTTAGCACGACATTGAAGTAATTTTGACAAATCTTGCTCATGAATTCCTGAATTTCTCAAATTTTAAAGAACAAGTAGCTGTGAACTATGCTTATGTTTTCTTTTCATTTTCGAAAAATTCTCAGCTTCAGTTCAAATCTCGTTAAAATTTCCGCATTCTTTGTGCCAAAAATTTCGTCCTGCGAAATTATTTCAAGGTGCGAGTCATGTTTTTGCCCCATGAAATGCTTCGTTATGCGGAGTATTTGTTGTGTAGCGACTCACAGTACCTCGCACAACTTCAAACTTTGAAAATTTCCGAACAAAGGGAAAAGAGAAAAATTGGAGCGCGTTATAATAGAGTAAAAATTAGCGGGGAGATCAAAACAAATTTTCCCTCCTCGGACCAATGAAATGAAATATTTTCAAGGAGAATTCGCATCTCTAGTAAAATACTAAAAAACAAACCTTGCTTAGCAGCTGATACGGGTGTTACAGTCTTCTGCTGAACTGTTCTTGTTCGCGCTGCAGGCGCAGCAGCTACAGGAGGTTCCTCCGCAGTTTGAGGGACCAGTGCATAAAAGGTTTTTTGATTCCCAGTAGAAGCCAGCTTCATCAGCCTACTCAGCAACGATTCTCTCTCTAAATAAATTGAAGAAAAGCTATAGCATGGAACTGTCGTGGTGAACTCCGCCAAACTGTTCAAAAGTCGGTTCTTCAACTTCGTTACGTCTCGCTAAATGAATCGAGATGGACGTGATTTACGGTAATTTTCACAGAGCAATATGTAATAATTTACTGGTTCCTGCTTTCATCGTTCATCACCGAGGCTGGAACAGCGAGAAGACGAAATAATTAAATTTTAATGCATGCAAAACTGAGATATCCCGTTTACTTGCCAAAACCCCATGATTCATCGATTCTCAGGCGACTAACACGGACTTCAACGACATCAAAATCTTCTGAATGATCAGCGTTCTGACAATGGCAATCTTATTTTTCGCGATGCTAATCGTGAAGGAAGTACTAAAATTCCAATCGGTGATCATCTTTAGCTAATGAACAAACCCTCTGCTTCAGTTTACGTTATTGATTAGATCAGATTCTAGCTTTAAGCATTCGCAAAATGATCAATGAACCCTTTTCGAGGAATACAATCATCTCACCCTCGGACGCTTTGGTTTCAAAAGCCAACTGCTTGCACAGATTGTCGTAGGCATCTTCCGCAGAATGTCCCCATTTCTCCCTCCAAGCCAGCTCATCCAAAAACGGCTGCACCGCGTTCATATCCAATGTGCCCAGCGTGTTGGCAAATATCTTGGGCACGTGCTTCGTCAAATAGCACACGACCTGTTCCGTATCCTTGGCCGACGTCGCAGGTGCAAACCTCGCGGTGGGCAAAGCACCAGCCACAGCAGTTATGTCTAGAGAGTTGTCCACGATGATGGTGGACTTGCAGTGGACGACGGCAGCGATGCATTGACGGTACGCGGCGTATCGATTGGAAGGAGCCGTACGAGCGCGATCCATTCCGAGAAGGCGAACGAGTCGCGAGCTTCGGTCAAAGACGCAAAGGATTTCCACCGATGACAGCTTCTGTCCCGGAGAACTCGTGTGAAGATGCACTGCAGCTAGTTCCACAACTTTACCTACAATCAAAATGAACGAAGTATCCTTTGAAAGAATTCAAGCAGTGTTGCATAACCCATCAGGTTCGCTAAAGCAGTTTGGAGATATGAGTCATTATGGCGTCACATTCACAGGGTCTGGGTGTGAAGTACGAAAAATGCATCGCATGTATGTCATTGATGTTTAGGACACGGAAGAGGAAGTATCAAGATGAAGTTCAGAATCGAGCAAACATAAAAGTTCATTGATACAGGTTGACTCTCTCTACATCGAAAATCAACCCAGAAAAGAATAGTCGTTGAGAATTCATGTAACACGGGTAGAGAACCCAATAAGGAAAAAATGCCATGAGAGAGAATCGTTGCAGACAAGATCATCGCGAAGAGTGAATACTTTTATAATTGAGAGGTTCTCGAACTTTTGTCTCGTGCAGTTCTCCTTGGAATCAATTTGTGAGAAAGAGTCTCTCGAAATATGTATTTCTGGGAAGATACTTTTACCTCGGGTAAGAGAAATATCAGTCCATACCAATTCTACGCAGCTTTACTTCTTGCGCAGTCGAACGTACAGTCGAAAGTCATCTAATTCTACTTCACTGTCACTTTGATATGTTTTGATTGATTTTCTCCCATCAATGGACTCGGGACTCCTCAGAGCATTGGGTAAGAACCTGACCCAATCTAACCTAAACTTCAGGGACTTATTATTGCGGTTTCGATAGTTTTTTAAAAAGTAGGTGCTTCGATACATATTTCTGAGACTCGATCTTCCGATGTGCACCCGTTATTACACCACTTCTCGCTTTTCCCTGCTATGTAATATTCAATTTGACCGAAAGTAACCATCGCCTGTCATGCTACTATAACTTGAAGCCATCAACACATCTGAACACCACGACTGGAGCGTTGTCACGCATAATCTAATCACTCGCATTCGCGGAATTCACCATCAGACAAACCTGAGAACACCACAAGAGACTGATAGGGATAACAAAGATAAAATCCGAAACGATTCTCACCAGGACCACCAAACTTCGGCATAACTGAGTACACAGAAAGTGCACAGAGCGTCTTGATCACCCTGCAAAGATATAAAAATGGATTGCAGTATTCCGATCACTCGAGCAGTTCTCGAAAAGGCTCATCTCACCTGTAGAACCCGTTTATGTACGACGCATCAGTCTTCACCCAACTGACCACATTCGTCGGGTTTGTTTGACATGCCCAGTGGTAAATCAGCTTCAGAGTCGTAACAGGTGAATGACTCTTGCCTTCAAAAACGGATCCTCGAAAAACAGACACGAATTTGTCCGGGCAGCAATCAGATATCCACACATAGCCTCCAGACGTCGGGAACCGGCCCGCATCATTGTACATGGCTAGTTTCAAGGAGACTTCTTGTCCCTTAGGGGTCTTATGCGTCTGGCACGTTTGCTTATTTCTCAGGAGACCCGAATGAATCAAGAATTCCGTGAACTTGGTCGCAGTTAGAATTAAGGCAGCTTTGACTTTTGAATCTGCAACAGGAATACAATCATCACATGTTCATCCAAGTGGGACAGAGAAGGTAGATTTTTCTTTACCTAGTTTACTACGTCGCAGCAAAGCAACGGAATCTGAAACGCCATTCAGTGGTTTAGGAAACGTGAAAAGAGCAGGAAACTGGGATAGTGGACCGTTTGATGGCTTCCCATAACCTGGTGAGCCTTTCAGCTCAACAGTTCGAGTTGTAATCGGAGGAGGTCCAACTTGTGCAGAAGCTCGGCTGGGTTTAGCCGGAGATACGGAAGTCCTAGCGGTGACAGTGGCTGAACTCATTGATCTACGGTCCAGGACAGGTGTCGAAGGTTGCTATAAAAATAAGGAACACAATTTTGATCACTCCGGACTAGCAGGACAGCCTTCAAGATTAGAACCCAGACGAGAAAAAAAAGAACACGCGCGACGTCATAATTTTCAATCGAACATATTCATCGTAATTAAGATCCACATCATCATCCATGAATCATGAGCAACCCGATTCGTTTTCACTTTCAAGTTTTGCTTCCACTTCGAAAGGAAAAAAACACTACAATTTGTAATAATCAAGTGTTCAAGGACTTCAAGCATTTCCTGAGTAGCCAAACGAAGACAGATTTCAAACATTTTATTATTGTAACACGGATGCGAGTTGACCGATGGACACACACATGCAGAAACACAACGAGGGCAAATTTAACAAGGAAGAATGGTCAAAAACCATAAGTTTTTCAGTAATTTGGCTAACACGTGTTACGTCACGTTATGTGCACGCGATTGTCAACATGAGGATTTTCTGGAATACACTATTTATTCAGTGCATATTGAAAGGGCGATGAAATGTGTCACCGAACTCTTCACGTACGGTTGCGACAGGGTGAACGCTGTCATAATCTGTCGCGTTGAAAGCAATGCGAGAGGCTAAAAATACTCCAAAGAACTATCCGGGGATTTCGGATGAACAGAACGAGTACGTACAACAGAACTTCGTGATGCACGCTGGATGAGAGTTCCTGTCGGTAGTGACATCTTGTTCGCAGCCTCATCCGGGATTCTCCCGATCACCCCGCCAGTACGAGAATCGACCAAAAGCGTCACCATCTTGCTACTGTCATCTGTAGATCCCCGACTTTTACCGTTGTTCGATGAAGAGGCACGAGATTTCCCGACGGAGTTAGATGTAACGCTGCCTGGGTTGGTGGACGAGATACGAGCGCTTGAGCGGCGCGAAACTTCAACACTGGATGAGGTTTGAGCCGACTTTCTCCCAGGTGTACTTTTTGAACCAGCGCTACCATTCTGGGAGTTGTTCATCTCAACAATTGGCACATTCGCCTCTCTATATGTGCGAAGTTCCGTTTCGCAGTTCTTGAAATAAATCGATTAGATTGATTACCACATCGGTGGTTTTTTTCTTTTGTGGGACAATACCCAATTTTACGCGAATATCATACCTCATACTCCTTTTCAGCTTTTTCATAGGCTCGTTGCTGTTCTGGAGTCAGCTCTTCTTCTTCACACTCCATGACAAGCTGTTCGCCCTCCTTCTCTCCGTTTTCCTCTATAATAACATCGTCGTCTTCATCATAACAGTTGATAATCTCGACTGGAGCACGGGAGGAACCTTGCTGGGTTGGTGGATGGCTTTCACGGCCTCTGGACCTCACGTTACGCCCAACCATAGCCCCAGTCAAGACGCGTGATAAACACTTACCTGCGAAAGGTCGCAGGTAATATTGTCAAAGCACTAAAGCAGTGACAGTTACGCGGAACTACAAATGGACCCGATCACTACGAGAAAAGTTTCCACAACACAGAATCTTCAGCTGTTTCGCGAGCACTGATGCATCCCCTGAATGCGTGAATTTCCATAACCATGAGACAAGCACCATTGTAATCGTACATTCCTTCTCTGAGCTCCAAGGCTACAAATTCACACATTGAGCGATTCCAACTTTCCCAGGTAAATACAGTATTGTACTTCTTTAACTCCACTTGTACACGCCACCACGTAACAACAAAGACAACCACACCCAAATCTCTGTGCACATGTTGATCAAAGAAGGCAGCCATACCTTAACTCACAGGTGATCTTGTTGTTGCTGTGCAGGCTCGTTAAAACCAATATCAAAGAACTCGAGGATTTGTGATGTATTGATTGAGTGGACAGATATCAATTTGTTTACTTGTTCATGTACTCAACACCTACACATTCTGTACAATGCGCGTGATCACATAATTGGTTTCAAAATAACAGAATCCAACATTTCCACAGAAAGTGTAATTTAAACTACCATTCAGTAAATGCATCAGCCCAGCTTACATTGTGTGGGCTAACTGCTATATAGAATAGCACACATCAGTGGGGTTTTACTTGCATAAATTTTCTTCTCCAGTATAGTGGGCTATTCTTATTCAAGCTTATGGTCCATGGATCTTAAATCATGCAGGTCTGCATGCTAGAAAGTTTTTCCGTGGAAAAAAAAGTTCCTGAGAACTTTGGAGAACAAAGAACTTATGATGGTACTGTACAGCTGCACTCTCTTTTACTCTGTATGTACTGTACATGAAAGGATTCTCTACAGAATACTTTTGGCCATACAGTATAGTGTTCTCTCCACAAGTTATACAGGGTTTCTCCAGATGAGGGCCCCTTGAATTTGTCTGTTCTGTATATATACAGTAGATAGTCCACCTACAAACATGCTGTACAAGGTTTGTCCTATTGAAGCTTGAACCAAAACCCTTTTTGTGACGCTTTTTCTTTCATTGCAAGAAATAAGCCTGGCATCAGATGATGGTCTCAAACTGAATATTGTACCAAGTGCATCACTCATAGTCTGCATTGTTCGGGGTAAATACTGCATACTTCCAGGCAAATTATCCAATGAGGCTTATTGAATACAGTCCTGTATGCACTTCATCTACTCTTGTCCTGGCATGAAATATATGTGAATTCAGTTTGAAATGCATCACTTGATTTATTTTAGATCGGAATTTCTTTTTAATCAGCATAGCGGGACAAAACTGTACAAAGTGATATGGGATAGGATTCTCCGAGTAAGAGTGTATACTAAATCTCATTAAAATTTACAGGGCACATGTGATACTTCTGACAATGATTCATAATGCAGTGCAAGAATTTAACATCATACTGCTTCCAAGTGTCCATTCCATCAGCCAGCTTTTCTATGAATATAAGGTACAGCCAAACAAGTATCCCGAGAAGTTGCATAGCAATACAACCTTAATTTTCCTTGACGCGAAGTCGGTGAAGCGCAAAACAATCTTTGGATGTCGACATGCGCGGCATATCCAATTAGGTTCAGTAACTTCGTAATCCACATCCTACAAAGAAACGGAATATATCGGCAGTTTTCTCAAAGAATTAAAACACAGAGGCAACATAATTGTGCCATTTGGTCTGGGCAAGAATCCAAAGTTTCAAGTTCCAACTAACCTATACAACGGACACAATTTCCACAAATGTTACAGTGAGATGAAGCGAAAAACGAACGAAACAAAAACACACGCACACACATCATATGCACAACGTATTTTTAAATGGTTCTATATTTTCTCAAATAGTTCACAATCAGAATTACGCCAAAGATCCCATCGGATCCCAAGGCGGCAACACAATCCTTTCCTTGTCGAGCGCGGCAAGAACGTCTTCCGATAAAAATTTCTTGTCAACCACGACTTCGTACACGTATTCACGAAACCAGTCATTCGTCATAACCGAATAACCTTTCTCGCCATCATCCTCTCCCCACGAATTTTCCACTTTATAACGGCTCGGAAGGGAATCATCCGTTTCGCACGTGACTCCGGTAAGAACCATCGCATGGGTCATTTGGGATTGTCCGTAAGTCAGCTTCTCTGCCTTGCTCAAATTCAGTATGAAGTCTTCGTCGAAGAGAAGCTTGTAATTTCGCCTGTTTGCATAAGGAAGAAAGGTGATTACAAAATCAATTCCGAATGTTGAGACAAACGTTCGCGCACTGAAGCTGCTCAATAAAAGAATTGAAAAATCATAAACGTGTTCGATCATCGCCAAAACATTCAAACCGCAGCCTAATTTTCCCTTCTTAATGCGTTTCTCTCAATAGATACATGGAACTGCAGTAAAATCTTGTTGATTTTTTTCCAGTAAAATGAACTAAAACGAAGCTTTCTTGGAACATCCGCCCATACAAATCTGTTCAGGAATCCCTTTAAAAAACTTGAATTACCGTACACAAAAAGTGCTAGTGTTTACCAGTTATTCACGGTAAAATTTTGTTATTCACATTGGAATCTCTTTTTGAAGATCAGCTTTTCAAACAAACAAATCAGAAAAGGTGACAGAAGGAAGATCCAACCAAGCAGGTTTAATTCAAAACAGTCTTTCCAGTCAATAATTTGTAAAATCTCAGAACAAATCATTTCATCAAAACAAACTGTTCCTGAAATTTCCACGAGTTATTTTTAATGAAGATTTTACTGTGTTCGACCGATATGAATAGAAAACAACGGCTTACACATCAGTAGACATGACTCCTCCCTTGCATCGCGATGCACTGACATCGCAACCGAACCACACAGGTTCATTTGCCTTGATAGAGTCTCGAACAGCACGCATCATGACTTCGATTTCCTGGTTGTTGTAAACGGTTTCTCGACCGCCAACGACATTCCCAAGATACTGGACAAATAAGGGTCTACCGAATTCACTCGTCGGTCTGGGATCGTTCACCAAACAGATTTTCTCATCCAAGTCAAACAAGGGCTTCACGTGCGTCTCATAAAAGTCCAATGGTGTCAAGTTTGGGATTTTCTTGTATTGTTTCTTCTTGTCGATGAATTCCCAATCGAAGTGGCTCGGCGGAATCCCCAAACAAATCGCAGTGATGCGGTAAATGACTTTCATATACTCCTTGATCTTCGCTTCGATATCCACGTCGCCGCTCCCTGCGAAATCAAGAGTAAAATGTTGCCATTCCATTACATAAATACAGTTGAACCAAGAAGAGCCGCCAACATTTGTTTGTTAAGTTTAACAGGGTTTGCGGTTTATCAAAAAAGGTAAAATTATTCGAAAATTAAGTACAGTAAAGTCTTGTTACAACGAACTTTCGAAAACTTCAGTTAAAGTCTGCTTTACGGAATAATTTTTAATTATAGGGATTTTCAAAATTAAGGACTGGAAAGAATGTTCAAATATGACCTGCCTATAATAATTAGATTTTGCTCTTGAAGCATTCTCAGATTTTTCATTATTGTTTGGAAAAATTAATCTGCTGAAAAATAAAATTAGCTTCAATCATGCATTCTATCAATCCCTTCATTCTGGGAGGATGATGTGTGGAACCACTTGGGCTGCATGTTTGTTAAAGATTACAGCTTACATCCATGCTATAAGAACCGATCAGTCAAATCTGGGATCAGAAATGTTAGACCGTGCCTGCCTCAGTAAGGAAATTTCCACCTCAAAAATCTATTGAAAATTCATCAAAAAAGTTTGTTACACTGTACTGGAATTGGGAAGTTAGTCATAACAAGATTGTTTTAAAATGAACTCAATGGGCTTCTGGCAAGGACTTGAGAAAAAGTTTGTCATACTGAAAAATGTGTTGTAATGCGATTTTACTGTGCAGTAAAATCTTGTTACAACAAATAACATTACAACAAAATTTACATTATAAGTTTATAACAAACTTTTTTCAAGTCCAGGCAGAAATCCTATAGGGTACATGTTATAAAAATCTCATTACAACAAACAACAAACTGCCAATTCCAGGATAACAACTTTTTTTCAGGAACATTCTGTGATTTCTTAATGAAACATCCATAATGGAGGCAGGCACAGTCTCACATTTCTCATTTCAAATGTGACTGGTTCTTGGAACAGAAGGAGGAATCAAGCACAAAAATTCTTCAAAGTTCACCTAAAAATCCTCTCTTTCAAAAAGTATTCTTATGTTATGAATGATAATAGTGGGAGGGGGGGGGCGATCAGATGGAAAAAAATGAGCACAGCAATGCTCACGTTAAAAGGGTTTGTATGCTTGAGAAATGCTAGTGATGTAAAAATTGTTAGCAATTTTGACACATTCACCCTTACAAATCTTTGCAGGAATTGCTTCAAAAAATGTGGAGTCAAGAAAGTGTGCTAGTATTTACCTGTTATTCAGAGTATCTGTTTTATTATTATTAACAATTACATTTCTCTTTGAAGATCACAGTTCTTTAACCATTGAAAAGCACCTGAAAAGGCCACAAAAGGAAGATGTCAAATATATGCAGGTCTAATCTGAAGAAAATCTTCAAATCAGTCAATAATTTTCAAAATCTCATTATAAAAAATCATTTGTTACAAAAAACTTTTTCTGAAGTCCCCACAAGTTTGTTGTAATGAGATTTTACTGTATAAGAAACAAATTTGTATTCTTCTAAAAATCAATCGAAATAACTCTGGAATGCGTTAAATAGATTTAAGTAATGTTCCCATGAAGCAAATTAGGTCATCTGAGAGTTTTTTTCTCCATAGGAGATCTCTCAGAGAAACTTGAATCTTTTTCAGTTGCTGGGCTGCCAAAGACCGGCATTAGCGTACTTGAGTTGCTAATAATTTCAGCGTATGGCGTTTTGACAGGGTTCCCAATGCTTTCGCAAGTTGGAAAGTTTTGCTTTTCAAAATAAATTGACAGTTGCAGAGGGTGGCGTTTCATCAGGATTTGACGGCAATACAGAAAATGTGAAAATGTACCTTGATCGAGCGCCGTTTTCAAATCGCGCGCGAACTGCCTCAATTTGTTTTTCAGCAAAGAATTCACTCGACCCGTATCTTCGCAACAAGCAGAATCAGCATAAGCTGACTTGGGCATCAAACCATACTTCTTGACGAGGTTCACCAACATGTCCCACTGTCCACCATCCTGAACAGGGTCATAGAGCAGGAACGAAATCAGGCGTCCGTCAGTCTTCTCGCCGTCCTTGTAGGCTTCGACAATCTTGTGAAGAAAAAAGTTGGCGCGTTCAATCTTGTCCCAGAAGGCCAAAAAGGGCTGCGATAATTCGAGTTCTTCCAGGTCAAAGTGTTTCATCACGGGTACTCGAACGGTGTTCAAAAGGGCAAAAATCCAACAACGTCCAGAGCGCTTCTGATTGGTCATAGGCTTGCCCTCGGGATCAACTTTGTGGGAAAAGACGGGGCGCACCGATTGAATCGTCGTCCGCTCAAGAGCAGCCAACATCGGGCTTTGTCGAAAGCACACATTCTGGGCGAGATGATTCTTTGGACAGGATTCGAAATCCTTCCTCACTTCTTCCAGGAAAGTAGCGTCCAATGTACCCATAGTTGAGTAGTGACTGACGGTGCAACAAGTCAATATACCAAAAATGCACACACTATTAAAATCTGAAGAAAAAAAACAACAAAAAATAAGCTATTTTCCTCACACGGTTTTTACGACGCGTCTCTCGAGAAACCAAGCGAATGTAAAAATTCAGTTTTATTGAAAACGCAACAAATTTGAGGGGCCAAATGAATTTTGAAATCTGATTTCAAGAAAAAGATGGTCAAGGAGTATTCAACGACATGATTGACAAAAAATTTAAAATCACGCGGTACCAAGAAACTAAAGCATTAGAAGAAATCAATTTCTGCCAACAAATTCTGACGCGGTCCAAGCATGAAAATAAATCCAACACTGACGACAGTGACGAACGCAAAAATGAAGCTGATCAGGAAACTCACTGATCAGAGTTGATTTTAACGAGAAATTTTTTGCAATGACAGATGACCTCTTCAATCTCCGACGCACAACACGTGCCTGAACAGACAAACGATAAAATACTGCCAAAATGGTAAGAAATTAGGCAGTTTTTGTTTTCCTTCAACCAAGATTCAATCCAAGCAATCGCGCAGCTTCCAAGTCAACTATGGTGTCCAAATTTACAGCAGCATTAGTTGAATCCACTGTCTCGTTTAGACCGCCTCCTTTGTTGAGGTTCTCCACTGTTATGTGTTGCAAGAGGCACCGGTGTGATCTTAGACTGACCTGCAAAATTCAACAGCAGAACATATAAAGTTTTTCATCTCAATTTTATTTTTTTCAAGCAAATGGAGTGAGCCAAAAACAGAATAAATTAAAATACCAAATACTGTAAATGAAATCTACCAGATCAACGCATGATATTCCAACAAAAATAAAATAAATAAAAAACAAGCGCAGCGTGATTAATCATTTCTCAGCATAATCATAATTCAAAAATAGCAAAACTATGTTTCAAGGTTTCATCAAAGTTCTCACTTCTACAGAATCATTTGAATTTTGATAACTTAAACCTCCCTCAGTCGAATTCTTTTTCTAGTCCCTGTCTAAACTCCCTCAGAAAGAATACCTTCAAAAACCTCCTTAATTCGAAGACTTTCTTCCTCGAACTTTCATAAACCGAGTTTTCTGTAGGCTTTTCGGCTATTCTTTTTTTTGACACAGGAAAGAGAATAGCAATAAATACGCAACTTGACGCGTTTTGAAATGAAGGGAAAGACTAATTGGGCAAATGAATCCTCGCCTCAACATTCAGCATCCCGTCAACTCATTTCACAAGTAATTTAATGCCCAGAATATTACCAATGACAATTTTTGCTATTCTTATTTCTTTCCCTCAACAAAAAAGCTTCTTTTCCTTACTCAAAACTCGCCAAAGACGATTTTTTTTTCGCTAGTCCCGTGAAGTCCGACTTGAATAAAAACGAAAGATGTCAGAGTCGGGGAAGTCAAGCTATCATCAAAGAAGCAATGCAATCTTTTCAAATGCACCCCAGTGGTACGCAACTCATTACGATTGATTAATTTCGATAATATCATTCAGTCGGATCAAACCTTGTAACGAAATTTCCTGCCACAACCAACACAGTTGTAAGGAGCCTCATTCGTGTGCGTTCTTCTGTGCACCATACACGCAATGCGTTGCCGAAACTTCTTCCCACATTCTTGACAGACAAACGGCTTCTCCCCCGTATGTATTCTTCGATGGTTTTGCAGCGTCGCACTTTCTCGAAAGGTCTTTCCACATTCCTCGCACTTATGCGGTCTATCTCCAGAATGATACAGCATGTGCTTCGTCAGAGACTGTTTGAACGTGAACGATCTCGAGCAAACTTCACAGCGATATGGAGTCTCTCCAGAATGAAGTTTAATGTGCTTGCGTAAGAACGTCTGAAAAACACGAAAAATATTTTTTTAACAATGAACCATCCTAAAACACTGCCCCAACTGAACAATAAAATCAAGTACAGATATCGACTTCTTAGGCCAAAAGTAGCGAATGATTTCCTATAAAAAATTGACTAAAAAGGGAAAGCATCTTTTCCACTCAATTTCGACCTTCTTTCAAGGTACACTAGTGTCAAATATCCTCCTCGAATTGAAGAATCGTCCGACAACTTACATGTAAAATGCGAAAAACACAGACGGGAGTTAGAGCATTGGACCAAACAATTCTTCACCAAACGTATACGGCATTTGCCAATAACCAAAAGAGGTTCTGTTTCAATAATAGACTTACTAAAACTGACTTGAACATCCTTATTGACTGCGAAATGAAGAAAAATCAACAATACCATTCGCACAAACGAAAACAGACCCTCCTATAATCCTGCTTCAACGGATAATATCAAGCATCCAAACAGAATGCCATGGCTTAGAGAAAATAAATCGGGCTCAATTGTAATGGCATTCCATCGCAAAAATTACGGGAAATGAAGTCGAACCTCTTCAAGTCAATTTCAAGGGACCAGCAACAAAATTCGAGTAGGAGGCTTCGAGTTAGGGAAACCTGCAATTTTGTCAGGGGAAAGAAAGAATAATTGCAGAAAATTGTAATTGGCAATATTCTGGGCATTTAATTGCTTCTTAAATGAGTTGACAGGATGCAGAAATTGGAGCCAACGCTGCATTTGCCCGATTAGTTTTTCGCTTCCATTCAAAAGACATCAAGTTACATTTGTATTTCTTTTCTCTTTCCTGCGTCTATCAAACAAAAGCCAAAAGGTCTCCAGAAATTATAGAATTATCGAATTATAGAGGCTTTAAAGGATTTGTTTCCAAGAAAATTCAGACCAGGACTTGAAAAAAAAAAAAAATTGACGCAGGAAGATTCGCGTTATCGAAGTTCAACTTTTAATAATTCGGATAAAAAGAGTAGGAAATCACCTTAGAGGAGAGCGTTTTGAGGCAAACAGAACACCTCCAAACAGGTTTTCCACCATGAGCACTAGCATGGAACTCTGCATCATTCGGAGCACGAACATCTTCGGAACACACTGAACAAACGGCATCCACGCCAGTTCCCGTCAAACGCTCCACAGGATCAGCAGAAACCACCCTCTAAAGAAAACGCCGAAATAAAATTAACGTCTATCGAAGAACGATAGAAAAGAAATCTTCGAAGATAAAAAGAAAACGAACGACTAAAGGACAGATTTAGTGAAAAAAGGTACATATTCTGCATACCTTTCGGTAATGATGTTAGTCGACTCACATACACAAGTCAACCTCATGCTGGACTGAACAAGCGGGTGTCATCAGAACACGACAGGGTAACTTCGAAAACACCGGGGTTTTTCGCCTCGCACAAACTCTCCCGTGTTCTACCTTTGCCGATTTATCATTGTGGAAAACCCGCAAATGCACGGTACACGTGCCCTTGTTCTTGAACACTTTCGGACACAGGTGACACATATAAACGCGTCCTCCGTGCTTGTCGCGGACGTGAGTCATGAGATCCTCCGAAGATGCGAAGACTTCATCGCAGCAAAGCATCTGTGTCTTGTGCACGCAACTCGAGTGGAAATCTCGATGCATCGCCGACTTGAAGACAAAATTGCATAGGGAACACCCGAAAGATTCTTCGCTCCGAGGAACAGCATCTGTGCAGATGATAAAAATACGGACAACTATATCAGCACATATTCAAGAACTCATTCGGTTGGTCAGCCCAAAAACTAGAAGGACCTAAGCACACACACCGAATTCATCTAAATCAATGCAAGATGTCATTACTTCACCGATCCGAAATTCGTGATGAAAACGTTGCAAAAGCCGAACTAACCTAAATACCTAAGTAGCATCCCCAACCAAAAAATCGAAAATTCAAGTTGGTACAGCATTTTCTGTAAGAAAACTACGAGAGCAGGGCAAATTTTACACTTTCACAGAAAGGAACTTGGAAACAATGCATCTGAAAAAAAAGCGCCTGTACTCTGAACAAAGATTCTCCGACACGAGCCTGAATGTGCAAATTCTGTTCAGTTTTCATTTCATTTCTATTCAGTCAACAAATGAAGCGAACTGATCTACGATACACATAAATTTTGTTTTTGAACAAGGAATTAAAAATTTTTCTGCAAAGTAAAACAACAGGGGAACTTGGAAAATAGTACAGTTGAACCTTGATAATTCGAATACCTCCCGATTTTCAATTTTTTTTTTTTCAAGTCCCTGTCTGAATTTCCTCGGAAAAAATTAATTAAAACCTCCCTAACTCGAAGGCTTTCCTCCCAAGACCTTCGAAACTAAAATTTTCTGGAGCCCCTTTGGCCATTACTTTATTGAAACAGGAAAGAGAAAAGCAATACAATTTTAATTTGATCCTGTGTTTCGAAAGGAATTACTGTAAAAGACTAATCGGGCAAATGAACCCTTGCCTCAACATTCAGCATCCTGTAAACTCATTTCAAAAGCAATTTCAGGCCGAAATTAGCAACGATTACAATTTCTTATCATTCTTCTTCCATCCCCCCAATAAGAATAAGGCTGGTATTCCTAAATCAAAACCTCCCAAACTCAAATTTTCTTTGCTTTGCCCTCGAAGTTCGACTGCATATTTGAACACAGCTCCACAAACCTTCTGATTTCGTCATTATCTTGACAGTGAAACAAAATTTCGCCATTCCAGCCACACGATCGAACTCGACGTTCACATTTCCCACGGTCATGCTGTGCACGGTTTCGTTGATTCCCAATTCTTCCGCCAACGTCGCAGTTTCAATGAATCCCAGTCCACGGCACATCGGACACTGGTGCTTTCCAGGGATCTAAAAAATACAACAGGAGAACGAAAAAAATAAGACCTTCTTGAATGCAAGTTCGAACTGTAATTAATCAAGGCTCCAACCAGGACAAAACCTTTCGAAAGTGCACAACATCGACTCGGAATCTGAGAAAAACCCTTTCATAAATGAAACAATTAAACTCAAAATTATCTCCAATCATAAAAACCGCGTCGCGATGGACTTGAGTGCACCCCCTTCTTCTTCAAACAACTCTTTGGAAACTTTTCTCGATCTCACGTCAGCTTTCGAGTCCGCCTACCAACCTCATGAGCTCCACAAAATATTCGACGATTTCAAAAAAATGGAAGACGACGAAAAACTTCGCTACATTTTCGAAAACTCCGTATTTTCGGCAATGAACATCCAGCCCATCACGCTTGAAAAGGACAATGAAAGCAGTCAACGGATGCGAAAAGATGGCAACGCGGAATTTGCTCAACGCAAGTTCGAGTCAGCCATGTACTGCTTCACTAAAAGCATTCTTTTGGCTGAGCATTCCCAAGACAACAAAAACAACAACAACGTGAGCACAACAAAAATCATCTTCATCTTAGGTTCAACGATTCAATTTTTCCACTCTTCTGCAAGGGGCCACTTTAATACAGTCAACCCTCAACTTAGTGTCACTCTTGCTCCAATCCCTGCAAAAAATCTTCCTCCATTGTGTTTTTATGGGAAACCCCAATTTAGTGCCTTTAAAAATTCATTTTCCCGGAAGGAAAGTGGGCCAAAATCAAAGAAATCGAGATCTTCTAGGGATACGATTGGGGTTTTACTAAGAATCCCATGATCATGCTCACAAAAAAATTGAGGATAATTTTGAACGCGTCATTTCTGAATTTAAACAGCTGAAAATTGTGTTGAATTTTGTCTGAGTAAATCTATACAGCATAAAAACCATACAGCTGCGCTTCAAATTATTTCTTGGAACTTTCTCCCTCATTGAAAAAGTATCAGTTGCCACATAATTTTGTAAAAAAGCTCATTTTGCCTTCAGTAGATACTGTCAACTGAAATTTCCTCTCATACTCTCACATATCCACAAAATGTGCAAAGAGAAAGAGTGGTACTAATTAAAGTTTAAAAAATTTTACACTTTCAAATCAATCAATGCTAGGTGTCATGGCATTGCAAAGAGCACCCAAGTGGGGAGCTATTCTTTGTGTGACCCCACAACTGGTGCACACCTGGGTCACAACTGGTGTACATGGGCTATTCTGGGGTTACAAGCATGCACCTCAGTCAATGAAATTTTGCTACCATTCCAGGGCTACATTTGGTGCACAAATGTGACATAACAGGAGTATCACATAAATGCACCAACTGTAACCTTGGTGTAACTTATTTATTACAAATGTGACCCTGAGTAACCCTGGAGTGAACACACAATTGGTGCACATTAGGGATATACATGTACAACAGAAACACTTTGGTACACTTCAGGTGCACAGCAAGGTCACTGTGTAGAAATACAGACACATCCCCAGTGTGCACCAATTTCCCCACCTGGGCAGTGATTCTCAATTTGTGTTACTGGAGCAGTTCTGAAAAAGCTTGGATGCAACAATAGTGCACTATTTATACAGTAAAATTCCATTTCAACAAACTTATGGGACTTCAAAAAAGTTTGATATGCATGTACAGAATAATGTTCTACAACCAGACTTCCAAAATAATGTCTAGAACAAAATTTCACATCAAATCGGCCTATGATCAATTGGATCTTGGTTTCTCAGATATTTTACTATTGTTTGGATACTATGGAAGACTGAGTGATCTTCTGGGGAAAATTACCTTCAATGCATTCCATCACTTACAACAATCTTTTCATTCTAGGATGATGATGTGCGGAACCACTTGGAAGCATGTTTGTTATAGATTACAGCTTCCATCCACACTATAAGAATCTGTCAGTCACATTTGGGATTAGAAATTTCAGACTTCACCTGCCTCAGTCAGGAAATTTCTACCTGAACAATCTATTAAAAATTCCTCAAGAATGTTTGTTACACTGCTTGGATTTATCAAGTTTGATATCAAGAGATATTGTTTTAAAATGCACTCTGTTGGCTTTCTGCCAGGACTTGAGAAAAAGTTGGTCATACAGCGCTAAAAAAAATCGTTAAAACAAAATTTTACTTTATCGCCTTTTCGTAAAAATAACATTTTTTTTCCGCAGCCAGAAAAAACTTCAGACCTCGCAAACGCCTACTTCAATCGCGCAAACAGTCTCTTCCAACTAAAACGCTTCTCATGCGCCATCAAAGACCTACGCAGAGCTCTCCAGTCCGGTTTCGCAAAAAACCAATGCTACAAACTCCACGCTCTCGAGTCCAAGTGCTGGGAAAAGATGGAACACTACGAAAAGGCGTTGAACACGTTCCGTTTGGCGTGCAATTCTCAACCCGAGTCCGGACAAGGTGACAACAACGAGCCAGACAAGGCAGTGGTGAAGCGCATCAATGAACTCGCCAGCAAGGTCTTTGAGCAAAAGGGGATTTTCATTGACGACGAGGAGGAAACTGCTGCGATTGCGGCTCCATCTAGGGCATTGTACATTGAAATTGGGAAATATCGTCCGAAACTTCCAGACACGAAAAATACCAAGTTGAGGGCAGCCAGTAGTGCGGTAGAAATGCGGTTTTCCAAAGAATCCGGGCGACACCTGATTTCGAATCGTGACATTCCTCCAGGTGAAATCTTCATGAGATTCTGTGACTGCGGACAATTTCTTTCAGAATGATCATTTCCGCATTCCTAAAGAAACGAATTCTCGATGCCGACTAAAGGTGGACTCTCTCTACAAAGATTTAGTCTAAAACGATTTTGTCAGTAGTCTCTTCCCATGTTGTAGGTTGCTCTACAACGATATTTTTTCCTGGTCTCTTGCATTTCGTCTTAGAGAGACTCAAGTATTGAATAAGTCGTTTTTCGAGTTAGAATTTCGGGAAAATCATACCGACAGCATCAAAACGGTGGTTCAACATACCGAATCCAAACTCTCAACATACCGAATCCAAATATCAAGTGCCTTCCACCCAGGAAATGTTCCCACCTTATTTATAAAATTTTTAATGAAGAAAGATGCCATACGGCAATGGGAAAACATTTGAGTTTAAATTCAGAAATGACATGTTCAAAATTATCCTGATATTTTTAAGTGACTATAGGCAAGTGATTTCCAGTAATAACCCATCCCTGGAAAATGGTCTTCATTTCTTTGATTTTTGGCCCATTTTTCATTCAGGACAAGGACTTTTTCATGACAATAAGTGATTTGGCACTAAATCAAAGGTTGACTAATGCATTTAGAAAAAGCAGCTAGAAATCTCAAATTCTGAGAAAAGCTAAAAGTGAATGATCATTGAATGTCCAAAATTTTCAGGGGAAGTCCTGATTATGGAGAAACCTTTCGCCCAGGTGCTGATGCCCAAACACTGGCAAACCCACTGCTTCCACTGTCTCTACCAAACCGATGTGCCTGTTCCTTGTTCAACCTGCGCCATGGTAACACAACCCAGGAAACCCCCGACTCAGAACGACATTTTAAAAATCATCTCACCTATTACAGGTGATTTTCTGTTCAGAGTCTTGCAAAGAAGCAGCAACATACCACTCGCACGAATGCCCCATCCTGGGAAATTTGTCGGAAGAAAACATGGCAACTCTTACAATTCTCGCCACGAGAATCGCTCTAGTGGCCGGTTTGGAATCTATGAGAACAGCAGAAAAGTATTTACAAAACTTGGATAATCCGGATTATCCGGAATCCATCGCAGGCCAGGTAAACTTGACCCCAAGAAATGGGTGCAGATATGTAAAATCCCGTAAGAACACATCTCGCCATTAAGAATATTTTTTCCGGGTCCCAGCAGTTTCTTCATAGGGACAATATTATAAACATGTCCTTAGAACAAACCAATTTTCCTATTCAATTTCAGTACAGTATACCGCACTTCGGCTTTTATTATGAGTGAATAGACCACGTACATTTTTATTACAGCAAAATATAGGAAAACCAAAATTGTGCATAATTAAAAACCTTAAAAAATAAGAATGCTATTCGTTTTATACAGAAAATCTAGCATTGCAGGAAGCAGAAAGCTCTCATCAAAATTCATTTTTCTCTACTTTACTTGAGAATGCAGAAATGGCTTATTTTTTGTAGGTGTACATTTAAAAATATACTACAGTTCTCAATTTCAGGAAGCATCCAGTTCTTCATGAATAAATGCTTTCACTCCAGCAAAATCCATAAAATTTCAGAAAATTTAAGAAAATGAAGGTATTACGAAAAGTATATTGAACTCACGTTTTGCATTTTTCAATTGAACAGTACTGTATTTCATCAAAATAAGTTGTAATCTTGTAAAAGCGGGGAATTACAAGAATCTGTCATTAAAATATTTTTGAGCCAATTACAGTAAATTACTAAATTACGTGTATCCCACGAAATCACGATCCTGATATTTACAGTTAATTTAAATGTAAAAACTTTTCTCCCAGGCGTGCGAATCAAGCGATTACCTCCAGATTTGCGCGCAAGTTACACACAAAGAGAAATGGAGCGGAATGATGACTTTTCAAGTGGGACTCATTGCAGCATATGTAACGTTGCTGCTTGAAAAAACCGGTTATTTCGGCTCTTTCGAAAACACCTCTCCCGCCAAAAATACTAAAAAAGCAGAAGTTCTCGCCAAAATGCTCAAGGAAACCAGTGGAATGCAACCCCCAGATCAAGCCGTGCTGAACAAGGGGTTCAACAGAAAATCAAAATGTAAGTACTGTATCATACATTGTCAAATGCCCCTTAGAGCGTTAGGCCAATTAATATTTTTTGAAGAATTTTCTCGATTTTCATAGACACTTTCAAGGTTGTGTAAATAATTAAAATTAAGGGGTAGCATTTGTGTACTTTCCTGTTATCTCAGTACCTACTTTCCTGTTATCTCTGTACCCACTGTCCTGTTATCTCTGTACCTACTTTCCTGTTATCTTACAAATATCTTTCAATTAACATAACCTGACCTAACCTAACTGTACCTAACCGCCTCCCAAAATCAGATTGTACTTCGTGCGCCAAACTCAACAGTTATATAAGGCACAGAAAGTAGGCACTGAGATAACAGGAAAATACCAAACTTTGTTTAGGAATGGATCAAGTCTGTCAGCTGAGACCCCTCTGTAATGATGCAATGCCTACCACACCAATTCGAGAAATTGCGTTTTACATCAGGAAAATGTCCCTGTCAAGTTGATTATGACACTTGAGTCAACCAAGATTCATTCTCGACACCAGCAACGCAACACTATCTCAGTAACAAAATTCAACTTTAGAAAAATGTTATTGCAAGATAACCCCAATAGCATGGGGACACGGGTTCTCTACAAAAGAACCTTTACTAGGGAACCAAAACAAAAATCAATTTTACTAGGAAAATTCTCGTGGACAAAAATTTCGTAGGTATAGTTCATCTGTAGAATTAATTTTATTGTGGATAACTCCTATAACATGGGAAGAGAAATTGCATGGGGCCAAAACAAAAATTTCTTGTGAAGAGAAAACTGTTGTACACAAGATCATGGCAGAGAGAGAGAGTCCATATAGCCGAACACTGAATTCTTTGCAACAGAAAACCTCAGATTCAAGCAATAAGAAAGTCCAGCTCTTCCACTGCCCCTTTTGACACTCGAAATACTCTCCAAAAAAGAATTCCTCAAAAATTTTCCACGCACTCCACAGACACGACATACTACTCTACGATCCCTTCAGAAAAGAAGGAAAACATGCTGCTGGTCGGCAAGTTCCTCATGCGACACCTAATGACCCTCCGCAGCAACAGGTTCTCCATAACGGAAACCCTAGTGGAGAGAGAAAAGCCCCAGGGTCAGAACGTGACTTACAAGAGCTTTGGAAGAGCAGTGTGCGCAACACTGAGTCTTTGCAACCACTCTTGTTGCTGCAACACTTGCTGGGAACTCATCGGAGACCACATCGTACTGCGGGCCATCAAACCCATCACGGCCGGAGACGAGATAACCATGACGTACGGCCACAATTTCCACACAGACCCGTACGAACACAGACGACGGGTGCTACAGTAAGTCTTCAAACTCAAAACACACGGTTAAAGAGAAGGGTAGCGTATGTACTCGAGTACCACACGCCATCTTTTATCTCAAAATTGAGAGATTTTCAAATGTTTTTTTAGAAGTTTAGCAGTGTATATTTGATTATAGTGGACAATTTTGTACCACTTTCAATAGAAACACTTACTACAATGGATATCATTGAAAATTACTTGAATTCAGGCTCAAATCATGTATAAATCCATACTTGGGCACTATTATATGAAAACAGTTTTAGAGCCACTAAAAGTGGGGTGCGCGTTGTAATCAATTAAATATGGGTATTTTTGTACAGTAGACATTCAACCAATAATACTCTTAATTGGTACAGTATTTGCAACACCCTGTACTTTGGGCAGTTCCAAAGTCACAACTGCTTCATGGAAAGCTTCTAATTTTGCAGAGCTCCATAAATTTTCTAGCCCTTGGACAGCAGCAGCCTCTTTTCCATCCCAGGGTGAAGTCAGACTTTTCCCCAATGTGCCTGCATTATATTTTTGCACAAGGTTATGCAACCCCTGCCAGGTGGGGGATGGCAAGTCGGATTTTATCCAGGGATAAAGAAATGCTGGGATAGTCCTGAGTTGGACTTGACTCCTGCATTCACCTCTAACCTGGGCTCCTGGCTTTCAAGCTTAAATGTAATCTTTGAATGGGGAAACAACACAAGGCCAGGGGAAAAAAGGGAGCCTTGAAGTTTTCAGTTTTTCATTTTCAGGTGAAATTTTTCTGCAGAAAATTTAAAAAAAATGCCAAGATTTTTCCCGACTTTGCCCTGCACACACTGTTGGGGGTTTTTTTTAATTCCACTCTTCAGTGCAACCAAAATCTGCGAAAAAAGTCCGACTTTGCCGCAGAAGGGCTAGCAGTAAGGAACAAATCAGTGTAATTTCAAGCAATGTTGTGTTGCTTGAAAGATGATTACTCGAGAATGTAGAAGGAAATGTTTCAAGAGCAAAACGAATATTCGATTGAGGTGCGGCCAATCGTTTTCCTCAAGGTTCAATGAAGAACTCGGTCGGAATACAGCACTGTTGGGAAGATGGTTCAATTTTGCAGAGTGGTGTTTTTCGTGAGCGACATTTTAGAACCCTTGACAGCGAGTCATTTTCTCAATGGCAACCTTTTCAAGAAAGGATGCAATTTTTTGGTTTTTCGTCCAGCTAAGAGCCAGAACTCCTTAGACTTTTTACGCACGATCCGTCATTTAACTTGTTTGGTGTAATTAGCAGACCTTAGCAACCGTCGCTGGTTGCGTCACAGAAAAACCTCTCGAGCATTTTCACTCGTGCGAAAATTTGAAGATCATCGTTCTTCTGTTTCTTTTCAAAAGATCAGACTTCATGTTCACCTGCACATGTGAGGCTTGTTCAGAGCACTGGCCGACAGTCCGCGAGTCCATGGAAAGACCACCCGCGTTCAGGTGTCCGTCTTGTCGCTCAGCCATGCCGGAAACGTCCAGCTGTCCGGAATGCGGAAGAGACTGCCAGCAAGAATTCTTCCTCCTCGCAAATAGTTGGGAACGGTTTCAAGTCGCCCGGGCGAAAATCGACGCACTCGAAATCACCGAGGCGGAATCCCAAGTCCTTCGTCACGTCGCTGCCGTCGACGCCGTGGTTCACCCGAGCAACATCGAACACGTCATGGCACTCGACACTTTCAAGCAGATCTGCATCCTGTCCGGCCGCGTCACCACGAAGAACTTTTGAATCGACTGTTTCGAAAAAAAAAAGGCAAAAAAGGGTTACATTTGTAGGCAACGCAGTCGCTCTCTTCTTTGTCAATTTTCTCTATCGAAGTTCTTTCAAGCAAACAGTTTTTTTCCATTCATTGTGCTCGTTTTCCGAAGACCTGCTCAACATTCTTTTTCGCCACACACGTTTCTAGCAAAAATTACGACACATAAAATTGCGAGGAAATCCAATCGCCTGAAAAATCCGTTCATGTAAAACCACGAGAGGCAGATGAATTATGATGATACACCACGAGATCGTCACCCAACATCGGAGAACAGCAATATCATATGGAAAAATATCTCTACACCGAAGATGTCATGCACACGCTGATTAGAGATGCAAGCATCGTAAAAGGCTTACGTCGCACGAAAAAAATACACTCAAGTTATTTTCCAACAGATATAATAAATTTGCAAAAACAAAAAATGCTGAAAAGCCGAATTCAACATTTGCTCGCTGGCTTTTTCTACTACTTAGGCCGCAATATTTCTGTCCGGTTAGCTTGCGGTCGAGCAGTATTTGCTTGTAGGCTATTTTGTCGGTTTCTGGACTCCATAGCTCTCGCAACATCGTTCTGGTACACTTTTCTTTCCTGTTCAAAAAAAAAAAAAGACGAAACGATGAGCACGAAAATCGTTGGCAGACAATATTTCAGGAGCTTACAAATGCGATTTGTGCCCGATCTTTTTGCAAAGCTTCGTGCTGCTTCTCTTGGATGTTGAGCAGCGCATCCAAGTGGGCTTCTTTAACACGCATTTTCCGCAGCATTGATTGAAGCAGCTCTGCGGTTTCGTCTTGCAAACGCTTTTCGTCTGTTTCGACGAGCAGCGAAGCTTTCATTGCCGCTAATGCTAGATACGTTGCTCCGGTGCACTGTAAAAATCATGATGTCCCTTAATTGATTGAAGTGAAGCTTTTTTTGAATGTTGAATCCATTCTAAATCCTTTCAGAATTTCAATCAACTTAAAAAAAATCACTATATCATCAGAGTCGGTTACTTAGTTTTGGCTAGTTTTGTTACCATCTTTGTAACAGCAGATAGCTTGAAAAAATCTGGATGAGGAAAGGTTTAGAAGTGAAGTGCCACATTCAATGTCAAGTACAGTACTGAAGTCTTAGTACAGCTGAACCTCAATAAGTCAAACCTTACTACGTTGCATTTTTGCAAATCCTTCTCTAAATTGTATGTAAAGGGAAGCCTAACTCAAAGGATTTCCTCCTCAAACCTCCTGAACTCGAATTTTCTGGAGGCCTTTTTGCTCATATTTTATTGTCACAGGAAAGAGAAAAGCAATAAAAATGCAACTTATGTGTTTTCCAAGGATAATTGTCAAAGCTGCAACCTGATCTGGGCTTGTGCTCCCAATGTGCAGCCAATGAGATACTTGTGCTGCAGATGAGCAGCCAATGAGCTACTTGTGCTGCCAATATTTCAATGTCATGTGGAAAATTATGGTAGAGTCCCAAATCCAAAATTTGAATGCTATTAGTTTTAGCTGATGTAATTACTGGTTTTCAAGGGTTCTTTGGGCATGAAATGATACTGTATTATCTTTTGTATTAAGGAAGGATGTTATTCCTGATTTGTTTGGGAGGGATGACCTCACCACTGTTCTACTTTGTTTAATTTGTGGTGAATTGGGAATTTCCCACAGCAAGGCATTTATATTTTATTTTTTGGCAACAGTAATGCCATGTTGGCAAGGCTGGAACATTTGAGTCAGGAATCTGAGCCTTGACTTCCCCTCCTTGAAAGAAACTGAGAAAGGAAGGGTCCCCAGGCAGCTGCTGACACTTGAGCTTGTTTTCCCCTTTGTTTCAAAAGCTGTTGAGGGGATCTGGTTTACTGTCCTCGGTGGAAACTTCCACCCCCTTTTTCTTGACTCAGGATTTCCCCCTGGTTTAGAACCAGTCATCTCTGAGTTCTGTTTTGGGAAGGGTGTTCTTGAGTTGCTCCTCAAATTTGGGGAATGTATTTTGCTGTATATTTTGACTGTCCTGTTTGCATTCTCACCATATATTTGTCAATTGTATTACAGGCAAACTGTTTGCACATGTGCTTGATTAAATCTTGAAATAAGCTCTTAAGCTTATTTTCTGTTGGAAACTGTAAAATTCACCACTGTACTGTGAATAAAACTTGTGGATAGCAAATTCTCTGGAGTTTGTTCTATTCTCCACACTAGTCAGCTTCTGCAGAAAATGAGCAGCAACTTTGTGTGGGTCTTGCCCATACCATCACATAACTGATGTCCCTGGTCCTCTGGTCTGAACTACTTGACCTGACCACTTCCACAATTATCCATCCTACTCAAGCATCCACTCAGTGACCTAGCTGAGGGCACCCATCTTAAAATTTGGAGTTGCATGACCTTAGCTTACAATTGTCTGTAGCCACCAGTCTAGGAACAACAGATAACTGAGTCAGTGACAAGCCAGAACTCCTTTGAAATTTGACACCCAACCTGTCATGTAACTTGTCTGGTGTAATCAGCAAACCTTATGGCGGATTGTAAATAGCATCATTAAGCTCTTTCCACAGATTTTTGATTGAAAGAACTAATTGACTTAAGTTGAAATTTTAATGCCTTCAAATAAGGACATTTCTAATGGATTGTTTCAGAGGCAATTCAGAGAGGCACCTGAAACAAATTTGATTCAGGGAGGTATTCAAGTTATCCAGGTTCAATTGTACTGAAATGAGAAATCTTGTCATGCTTGTCCTCAACTACGGAAGTGAAATCCAACCATTTTCTTTTTGGGAATAAAAGGCGCCATTCGGTAATTGGAGCCATTATGAAGACAAACTGAACCAAAAAATAATAATTGGCAAATGAACCCTTACCCCCAAGTTCAGCATCCACCGAACTCTTCCAATAAGCTATTCAAGGCCCAGACTATCACCCATTGCAATTTTGTGTAGTTATTTCTTTCCCTAAAAAAAAAATGCTTGCTTTCCTAACTCGAAAGCTCCCTAACTTGTATTTTTTTACTGGTCTGTTGAGCGTTGAAGTTTGACTGCATATCATTAATAACTTCAACTTACAGCCGAATATTCCACAATAGATGGTAAGTTGAAAAAATCTGGAAAGAAGCCTCACCTGCAGCAAGCATGCTTGAGCATAGTCTTCATCCCCGACCCCATCCATTTTGGCTCTGAGTTCATCTTGTTGCACACCCTGCTTTGTAATCATATCGTATCACCTGAACAAAAGCTCAACGAAATTGCGAACAAGTTACGTTACCTTGAGCGCAGCAAACTCTGCCATGGCTGCGTTAGACGCCGCACTCACAACTTGTTTCGGCATAACACTGAGAAACTGCTCAACTGTCTTGAACAAATCCTCGGTTACCGATTCTTTGATCACCGCATCGCCACTCGCATCCGCGTCATCCTCTTCCGTACAGTCCAGTGGTAATTGGAGAAATTTGGCAACGCATTCCGATACTGAACGATCTCCGACATGCTTGGCAATCTAGAAATGTTTCCGGAGTACGTTTATAAGTTGAAGAAATGCCGATTTTTTAATGACGAATCCTGTACATTTAAAAAGTCAAGTATTCACTGCACCAAGAGAATCATTAGCAGTGATGCGAGTTGGATACAGTGAAATCTCATTACAAAACGTATTCAGTACAACACAACTTTTCTCAAGACCCAAAAGAAAGTCCGTAGAGTACGGTTTAGAACAATCTCGTTCTAACAAACTTCTGAACTCCATTCATAAAAAACATTTTTGAGTAATACTGTATTTAATAGGTTCGTTCTCCAGGCAGAAATTTCTTGACTGATGCGGAAAAAGTCTGATCCCAAATCCAACAGACTGGTTCTTACAGCATGGATAAAAGCTGTAATCAATGACAAACATGCTGTCAAGTGGCTCCACACATCATTCTCCCACAATGAAGAGACCGATACAACTGATGGAATTTGATTGAAGCTAAATTTTTTTTTCTTCAGAAAATCACTGTTTTTCAAACAATAAAAAATCAGAAATTGTGTCAGAAAAGCAAGATCTAAATGATCACAGACAGGTCCGATGTGAACGTTCTTTCCAGTCATTAATTTTGAAAATCTCGGTATAACAGTCATGAAAAGTTTCTTGCAACAAGATTTTACCGTCTCATCAAAGGTACGCATCAGAAGATGAGGCATAAAAACTGAAAATTTAGGCGCTGTTTGACGACATTAAATTCAGCTGTATCTCCAAAATACAAAAGTAAAAAATCGTGGGCAAGATTTTTTCTCAAGAAAATCACGATTGTTGATTTTTGCTCCGTCGCAGAAAAACCTAAATGTACAATAAAAGGAATGCCTATTGTTGGGGAAAATGTCACCTGCTCCCAGTCCTGTCCATGGGCTTCGAGACCTTCCAGCAATAACAGAACTTCTTGATCGCTCCAATCCCGAATAACTTGACTCGCCGAGGACTGAGTTGCCGAAGACTCTAATGATGGCACTACCCCTACTCCGAGTCGTCCGTATTGATCTGTGCTTAATTCAAGATTCATCTTCGCTATCAAACTCGAATGCTTCTCCAAGTGATTCGCCGGTTGCAAGTTGGAAGAAAATTTCAGTAGTTCTTGATCTCTGCAAGATGTACAAATTTTATTTATTTTTTCATTTTTTTTTTTTTTGGTGAGTGACTTCAACAAAAGTTATGATCAGACAATGAAAATGAATCAACTTACACTTGAGGCACGACAGCGTCCTTATTACTGCCCGTAGAGTGCTCCGAAACGTTATCGTCTTCTTCCATTCCACCAAGTTCTTTTACTCGTCGCTTCATTTCTTCTTCGTCGACTTTCTTGTAAAGAGTTCCAGGAATGAAACCAGCCCGAACGAAATCCCCTTTCCTCGATTCCTCTTCTTCGTCGTCTTCTCCATCACTGCCAACATCGCTCAATGTTGTAACGTCGAAAAGTTGCTGCTGACCATCCTCTTCCTTCTTCCTCTCTCGCGTCTTCATCCCGCTGCTTCTCAACGTATCGACGACTTTGAAATGCGAAGAAGATGGAGTCGCCAAGTTGATGCTCGAGGATCCCGTGTTTTGCGAATTATTTGCTAAGTTCCCGGGACCCGAACCCGTGTTCGAGTCTTCCCACGACGCTTCGCACTGGTAATTGATCAAGCCCCATCGCTCCAAGAACGCGTGGATTCGAAGCAACCCACAAACGTCTCCACAGAGATTCCTTCGGGCAGCTGTAGGAGTCAGGTATTCGATGGGATTCAGTCGATACGTGTCAATCATGTAGTTGCGAGCAATTTTGTACGTGTCCTCAGTTTTCATCGGATTAACTTTGTTGAAGTATTCGGGAATGTGGTGGCGCTCGGTCGGCCTTTAACTTAATATCAGCTTGGTCCGACGTTTTGAGCCCTAGTGTTACTACCTAAGAACTAGATGCTCGTGAAGGCCGTTTCCTAGCTAAAGTTGACCGCCTCCATCTTAAACCCGAACACCTTGGGCGGTTTCCTCTTCGATTTTCGGCTTTACCTAAAAAACACCAGGAGCAAATTCAAGTCATAAAACTGGAATAATCATAAGAATGCATAACATCAGTCATCACGCTTCACACGAAAAATCTGGTACAACGCATGAAACGATGTTGGTGGTGCACGGAATCACGAAAATGACAATTAGCGGTGAAATTAAGGGACAAAGAAAAAATATGATTCAACTGCTACAGTTTAACCTTGATAGCTTGAACCTCCTCAAAGTCGAAAAACCCCTATGTCAAGTTTTAAGTCTCAGTCTGAATTCCCATAAAAAAGGCATTAAAACCTTCCAAACTCAAAGACTTTCCATCTGAAACCTCAGTAACTCGGATTTTCTGGAGGCATTTGGGCTAATATTTTATTGACACAAGAAAGAGAGAAGCTATAAAAATGTAACTTGATGCGTTTGGAAAGGAAGTGAAAGACGAATTGGGCAAATGAACTCTTGCCTCAAAGT